>JBCJKH010049651.1:19346-31996 GCA_039877255.1 Loriculus beryllinus
ATTCGAGATTAAATACCACCCTCATTGCAGATGAGAAAGATCAAGTTTTTCATTGTAAATATCCAGAGAAAAGTATGCTTGCTTGTTTGTTTTCTGTGCTTGCAAATGTTTTAACAATCAGTCCTTGTTTCTGCTTCTTATTCATTACGAATTGTCCAACTAAAGAATAGAGATGAGTGTATGTCCTCCATCCTATTCATATATTCAAGTCTTTAGACTGAGTAGACCAGAAAGATCCAAGTTTGCTCTGTGCATACCAAACGGTTGTTAATAAGCTCTGCTGAAAGTCAAGGGCATGTTAGCTTGGCACAAGTTACTTCTTACTTGAGATATACCACCTGTGACTGGCTCAGAGTGTGGATAGGACAAGACCCTTTCCCAAGGGTGCCTGCTTATCCCTATTCTATGGAAGAACTAATAGGGCTCACTGTCTTCTTTCAAAGTACGAAGAATGCTTCAGCCCCACACAATTGCTTTTCATACTACAGCCAGGTGATTAGACATCTTGTTTAAAGGAAGGAACTACATTCAATGCACTTCTAACTATTCTGAGTCCCTAGTAAAATCTGGTGGAAGTTGGTGGATTTTTATTTTATTAAAGAAATATCTCAGCATGAGTTTCTGAGTTAATGTAGCCATGACCTACTTGAGATAAATGTTATGTGATGGATATAATGCTATTTGAGAAAACTACTTGTCCTGACAGCCTTTTCCCCCCTATCCTAGCTGAGATCACCACGCAAGTTGGAGGTGGTCTACCTAGAATCTGTCTCCCAGCTGGGTTTGGACAGAAACAAGCCCAGAGATCATTCAGATGTGGTAGCTTTGCTGTGTGTGGACAGAAAACTACGTAGTGAGGATTGTGCACAAGGAAATGTCATGTCAAACCAACGAAAGCCTTGAGAACTGGGTGTCAGGTTAAGAGGATGGCTTTGCAGTCTAGCTTTGGAGGTCAGCATCTTAAGTCTGCCAGAGACTTGTCTTAGGTACCAACATCTTCCATGTGATCTGTCACTGGAGCCTGAATACATTTGGGCATTTGGTCTTTAGAGCCCCTGAGTAACGATGTGGCAATTTTGGCCTGTGACTGGCCAGCCAATCCATATAGCAACATTTCTGCTTCCCAGATGGATATCAAAGGTTGATATGTGTAGAAATGATGACTAAACTAGGAGAATCTCTCTGGAGAATGGCATAAGTAAAATAGCCCAGGGCCAAAACAGGAGCAAACTGGTAAGACAGGATACAGATATGATGAGGGATTGACAGAAAACATGAGGCAATTGCCTGGAAAACTAAGGGATAATAGTGAGAAAGGGAATTCAAAATGGTTAATAAGAAAAAATTTGTTCCCAAACCTTTGCATACTTCCAGAACTGAATTCCACAAAGAAGTATATAAAGCTCTGAAGACATGGGTGTGTGTACTTGGTTTTCTTTGTTAGTGTCTTTTGCCAAGAGGAAACTCGGTGAGCCTAATCCACTCCTCCTTGGCATGCCCTTGAGTCATTACTCAAGAACAACCCAAATGAAATAATTGGGATCGTACTAGTGAAAAATTGATTTGAGATAAGACTCAGACTCTTTTCCTTTTAAAAGCCTGAGCAAACACACTGGCTTTCATGAAGGGCTATGGAGCCTGTCCTTGCAAGATTTCCGGGGTAGTTCTGCGGAGGCATCTGGACCTTTTCAGGATGCTTGTTTGTGTCAGACATAGACCTCCACCAAATCCTTAGCATGGAACCAGGTGTGTTTGAGTTTAAAATCAATCAACTGAAGTACTGGTGTCAGTCTATGTCTAGAAATACGCACAGTAGAGACTGCCAGCATTTGACAGCTAGTGATGGAGTCAGTTGGAAGGATCATCAGATCCCTATACTGTAGCTCCATGAAAATCCATATGTGGGGGGGGTGCGGGGGGGGGGGGGGGTGATGGTAGAATTCTGGAGGGACAGACTGGAACAATTGTAAATATTTTGCTTTTAAAAAATGAAGATTGTCTCTTCCAAATGGAGACAGATGGTGGGTACATGAGTTGTCAGTGACTATAGCATTTTCTTGGAGCATTCTCTGTCGAATCACACAAGTCCCTCTGTTCACATAAGGAGCATCACTACTGCAACTGTGTTGCAGAGCTCACTGGGACCCACAGAGAAAGATTCTTTGAACTCCCTGCAGTTTCATCTCATGATAACTATAATGAGCCACTGGGTGCTGCTGGGAAATCTGCGCATCAGTGTGGAAAATCCCCAAAGGTTTTTGAACAGAGCACTCACCGGTGGAATGTCAGAATTCCTTTGTTAGCCAGATGTGACTCCATTGCACAGCGTGCAGGGCTTTCGAATATTTCACTGTTTAATTAACTAGATGCTCATTTAATAAAGTAGATGTAAAACTATCAGTGATCAATTACACATCTCTCTGTATGACTTACTATCTGAACTCTTCTACAAGATAATCCATTGCAAATGCCACTCAGCTAAATACTTATGCAGAGATCAGGAGACGGAGAATCCAAATGATTTCCTGTGGGGCTCCTCTCTTGCCTTCCCTTGTTGCTCCTGCTGCCCTAGAACTCAATTATATTCCTCTCATTTAAAAAGGTAAAGTATGATTTTAAATGGTTTTTAATGTTTCCGATAACATTTTTTGTTGTTGTTTGAGGAATGGGAAGGGAGGCGGAAAGCTGGAACAGGAGCATAGAGGGAAGGGCTGGAGCTCTTCATGATTTATAACAAGGAAGCTGTTTTCCCGAGGAAGGACAAGGGATGGGAGCTGAAGGACAGCCAAGGAAACCTTTGGAGGACATCTGCTGTGAGACTGCAGTTCACTCGGTGCCTTTGAATGTAACACCTTGACAGCAAGCTAATGAAGCCAGCGAGATGCACATAGCTTTAGTTGCAAAAGTTAAGGCTGCATGTGCTTGCTCATCTGAGCTGAGAATCTGGACCCTGAAGCACAAATCATATGATTTGCATTTATAAATGGGAACATGGCAGCTAAAGGATATGCAGTGGCAAAGTCATGTAAGACCATGAACTTCCTTTTTATCAGAGACAGATGCTTTTCTCTAGGCCGTGTTATCTCTCATAATGAAAGCAGGCTGGATTAATTAGGGCTACATTTTCTCTATAGCAACTTCCGTGAGGTTATAAGAAGGATGAATTTGTCCCTGAAGACAAGCCCAATTTGTAAACGTAATGTCCTTGCCTGTGGTGTGTCATGACTCTAGATCTGGCTCAAGGTTTCTTATCAGTGCAGGCAAAACTGAATTCTGCAACTTCAAAAATGAAAGCAAACCAGCCTGAAAATTATGCATTTAATTTGTGACTACAGGAAAGGATATTTCCAAGAAGGTGACAGGGAGGAGAGCTATGGTACAACAGTGAAGATTTTCGGCTATTTGGGGATGTTTTGGTGCCTTCTTAGTTTGGGAAAAGCAGAGATGGGGAAATGAAAGGGCTTGGAGGAGTCATGGGATTCTCAAGACAGCGGGAGGAGGACTGAGAGGCGTCAGTGAGAGATCTGGAGGAGGTGGTCAGGGGAGGATTTCGGCAGCTGTTTGAGAAAGGATTTTTCCCTTTTGCTAGCCTGCCACCCAACTGATTCCTCCCTCCTCCTCAGTTCTGCCTCTGCGGAAAGGAGGGCTGCAAACGCCCTGGCTGGATGTAACAGACGTGTCACTCTGTAAGCAGCACAGTTAAGGAAGCCAATTATTAGGGGCTTGCGTTGGATTCTCTAGTGTCTAATAAGTTGTAAGGGCAGATCTGGTTTTCCCTCTGTGGACATTCATAATATCTCTTTCCCAGGAGGATCTTCACTACCTAATAAGGGTCATGTTCACATTGCAGCAGTTACTGCGATAGGGACACTAATTGGGTCCTTCTCTTCTAACCAGCTGCCAATTTTCATAAAACATGTTGGAATTTAATACCTTGGAGACCTCTTATTGTCTGTCAGATTTCTTTGAAATAGGTCAACAGGTTCAGAAGTTACTGGTGAAGGAGAAGGACAGCTGAGTGCAGATACACAGACAGGTGAACACACACACGTGTGCCTGCAGAGTGATACTGCGCGTACCACCTCCTTGGAAAACCAAACTGAAACCAATGGATAGGCTCTCTGGCTGTTGCTGGTGTTCCCTGTTGTGTGACAATTGTAGCCGTAATTCATCAAAACATCAGCATTATCAGTTTACATCCTTCATGCTGGTAATTGTGGTCTTTTCCTTGCAGTAACAACAAATAGCATTGTGCCCTGCGCATCTGACTTGCTGCTCTTTCTCACTAAGTGCTCAGTTTCAGATTTTGTGGATGCCATCCTTCTCTGTGCAAAATTAGCAATGCCAGTATATGATGGTCTTCAGGGTCCAACCAATCCTACTTGTGCCTTGCAAGGTGGGGGTGTGAGACAATACATGCACATGCTGCCACCAGTCTGTCTTGGCATCTGACTGTAGTCCCAGCACAGGTTACTCTTCTTGGGTCTCCTCATGAGTATGTTGTATCTCACAAGCTGGGATGAGGTGGGATCAGGAACCAGCCACTCTCCTCACCAGCAAGATTTGTGTGGCTGTGGGAATAAATATGCAGTTACTCAGTGGGGGATGCAATAGCAGGCATGCTCCTACAAGCTGAGATGTTTGTGGAGGTTTCTCAGTATCCCTGCTCCTTCCTGCATAGTGGCAACACCAAAGAGAAGGGCTGGGCGAGTAATTGGACTTTCTGTTTGTCTTCCCACATGTGCTCTCTGCAATGAGGACACCCCATCTGATAGAGAATAGCTGGAGGTGACTTTCCCACATGGAACAGTCTCATTCTGCACAGTACATCCAAATACTTCCCAACATTGGGACAGACAAGAAAGCCTTCCAGCTCAGAAGTGACGATATGTACCCAGAGATGAATATTCACATTCTAGAGCAAGCAAACAGAGTCAGCAGGGAGCTGAACACCTTTCCCCTTGAACCTGCTACAGCTTGGCAGCATGAGCACTCTCCTAGTAAGAAAAAGACGCGGATTTGAAATCTTTACATGATAGAGCCATCCACACTGACGTTACCCATATTTGATTGAGTACTCAAACCTCATTGAGTGAAAAACCATAATACCTACCTGTTCGTTGTCCTCCTCTTCACTTTTGGTCACTTGACTACTGAGAAACAACAGCAACAGCAAAGTTTTTCCTTTAAAGCACTGGCTCTTCTGCTGGGGCAGGCTAGTCCTATAATTGGTTGGAGCTGTGCTTATACTGCAGTGGGTTATTTGGGTGATTCCTAATCTTGTCCCAAGAGCCAGCTGCTTCTGTATGGGCTTGACTTCAAGGATGTGCCAATCAACAGGATTTCGGGCTGGGTTTCCAATGAAACATGCACTTCAGTGTGTGCATCCCCAAGCAGCATTTTTCAGGGATTATTTTCACAGAGATTTCTGGGCCGCAGCCGGGTGTTATAATTATGACACAATCCTTATACATTTTTATCCCAGCTAGTGGCACTGGGGATATTTTAATGAATCATATAAATATTTAATCCTTGTTAGAATCCTGCTAAACTCTTTGCCTTAGCAATTATCTTGTGGGTTAGCTCAGTCAGTACAAGACTATAAGACAAGAAAAACATCCCTGAATCTATGCTGGAGTCAAATAACTCAGCAGTGCATTTGAATGCAATGGGAAGTGGAAGTTTAGGATCAGACAGTTCAGATTAGCAGGCCAATGAACCCTCCCCAGTGGCCAGTGGGCTGTGCAATTTGTGATTCTGCTCCACTCATGCTTTTGGCAGAGGTTATGAATCAGAAGCATTTTTGACAGCACAGCACAGCATAGCACAGCTTCTGTGTGCACAGCCCAGAAAGCCAAAGAAAGCAAGGTGACAGCACAAAAATGACTTTGCTTTCCAAAACCCTGCAGCTTCTCTCAAAGTTTCTGAATCACTCTTGAAATGCCACTGGAGAGAAATGAGACACACACAAAACTCAGCTGCAGGAGAACGGAATGTTGATCTTAAAAATGTATCCTGTGTCTACCAGACAGGAACCTAAGGACTTGGCTCCTTGGGGGCAATGCTTATACCTTATTCAGAGTGAGACCAGTGTCCTGCTGTCACTAATTTTGGTAAGAGTTGTGCAAGCATCTCTTATGAGAGGCCTTCGGATGAATCCGAAGGACCAATTGGACTGCAAGACAGGCTGTTGGATGATTTGGAGAGGGTTGAGTACCCTGAGAGATGAACTGTCCTTCCCCAGCCTGCCCTCAGTAGTCTGAGCTTCCTTTCAAGGGTCAAAGCCAGCTGTTTGGTGGGGACAATCTTCCACATTTGCAGACAGGTGAGATGCTGCTCTCATTGCAGTGGATGGTTAAAAGAGAGAACTACAACAAATGTAACTTGGAACTTCACATCTGGGCAAGGGACTAGATCTGCTTCTGAAACGTCTCAGCCTATCACAAGTCACTACATTCAGTATCAGTGTATTATGGTCTGTGAAGGTAAGCAAATCTACTTACAAAAGAAAATGGGATCCAGTCCAAAAACTCATATATGCAGGCTTGGACTTCATCCTGTAGATTTTGCACTCAGGAAACTCATATATAGTCAGTGTGTTTCTGCACTGAAGAGACTTGGCAAGACTGGATACTTACACTGCTAGGGTATACCAAAGACATGGATCTAAGCTTACTTGCGTACAGTGTTATTGTTCACATCAGCAGAGGATGGAGTTTAGGCTCTATTCAGTGACACTTCAGATTTTTAATTTTCTCACTTCCTCTTGTGAAGGATTTAGCATCAAAGACCACATTAATTGTAGTTTAATCAATAAAAGCTCAGTCTGTAAGGTGGACATGCTAAAAACTGATCTCTATACAGAGCTAAGGGAACACCATAGACAAGAGATTTCACAAAGCATCCTGCAGGTCTAGACTTCCAAGGGAGGGAGCAAACCCTCCAGCAAGAGTGTCCTGCCTTTGGACAGTGAACACCAAATTCTTTGCTAATAAGCTGTCCTCATTTATACCAGCTCCAAAACTAGCACGCCACTGCACATTTCCTGTTTTGGTGAAAATATTGCTTGCGAGCCTTGTTGCACTTACAGTGCCCATATCCCTTCATCCAGAGCTGATCTTGATTAGGCCTCAGGGACTCCGGATTTCCCTCCAGCCTCCACAGCAACTCTGTTGAATTTGAATACTTCCACTGAAAACTTCACTTTGTTGCAATATAAAACCAGCCAGAGAGTAAAGTCGAATCTTTGAAGAGTAATGAGAATATGGGGCTTGACATGGCTGTATTTTTCCAGCAATTTGTGGCTCAGCAGCAGTAGGCTGAATCCTCTCTTGATGTTTATCCATGTGGATTCACAGAGAGACCTTTTTTCCTCCAGCCATTTTTGATATCAGTCGCGTACTGATGGGAGACAGAGGGGTGTCTGACGCCTGCATGTGCGATGTGACGTGGGAGACCCCGCAGTCGAGTGGCTGCGAGAGGGAGCCTCCTGTTATCTATTGTGCATGGAGCCTACCCTGTAGGTCCTCATGGGCAGGCACATATGGAGGGAGCGTTTTTCATCTGCGACTCACTGGCTGCCGAGGGCTGCTCCCGCGCGGCCGTGGAGGGCTGGGGGGCCCACGCTGTACAGTTGTGGTTGCAAATTCCTGGGTGGGGAGGGGAGCTGTGGGGCTGCATGGGGGATGCTCGGCTGGGACTAGGGCGGGATCTTTTCAATGGCAGCACAGAGGAGCTGGGGATCAGTTAATTAAAACGCTCGCAGATGGTTTAGGTTATGGGACACATGTGTGTGCCTGGCCGCATGACGCTCATCCGAGCCAATTAGCGGCTTGGGAGAGGGATGCCAGCCTCGCACGGGAGCAGGGTGCTGGCTGGGCTGCTTATGGGGAAAACAAGGTGAGGAAGGTCCTATGGAAAGCTGGCTGCTGGAGTCACCTAGGACTATGCAAGGTGGGCATCAGTGGGGGCCTGTCTGCTATCCCTGCTGCAGAGATGGGACAACATGCAGTTGCAGACTGAGCGTCAGATGCTGCTGAAGAGCCCACACGGTCCACTCCTGCTGGGGAAAGTATGCCTGGGAATGGCAGCAAACACATTACCTTCCTGTGTGCCCTCTCCACAGGGCTGGGTCACTCGACTGTGTGCCCGAAGGCCACAGGGAGATGTAGAAGTGCTGCTGGGTGCACCGGTGCCCTGGACGGTTTGCCTGTACCATGTGGTAAAGAATGGGGCACAGCCAGTGGTTTCATATGTGCTATGGTCTCATTTTGCATTGGGAAACTGGGGAGAAGCACTGACTTTTGGTGATGCAAGTACAGTCCAGGAATGAGTTTCTTAAAATAACTGCTTTTTTTAAACTACAAAGAGATAGTTTAAGAAAGTTAGAACAATGCAGCGTGCAATTTATCCTGTCATTGAGCTCCATACAAACCACACAAATATGCTTGAAATATTAATAATTCAGTGAAATTATGTCATGGGGTCTAAGATTAACTGAGAAAACAGAAGTATGTCAGTAACAACTGTTTAAAAACCAGATGACTTAAGACAGCAAAAAGAAAAGCCATTCGGCTCCACCCTGTCAGATTAACAAATGAATACTAAATCTTGATTATTGATTAAAATTTGCTGGGATGTGAATTTGCAGATGTGCAGGAGCCTGAGCAGGTTAAGTTGGGGAGCGGCAGCTCGCAAGTACTTTGATGCTGGTCCATGGCTTTACATGGCTCTAGGGGTGGCCCAGCTCTCTTCCAATGCACTGCTGTGTCTTTGGGTCCCCAAGAATTGCTGTGTGTCTGGGAGACTTGTAATTTGCTTGGGCTAACTATGTCTTTCAAAGACTTTGGCTGTATTGCTAGACATCTGGAAATTTGGATGCACAAGGCTCTTTGGGCCTCTGATTTGCAAACCAGAATGCTTTAAATGCTCAAAGGACTTCACCCACAGTCATGCTGAAAGCCTGTGTCAGAGTAGGGAAACAAAGCAAACTCTCCTTCCAAATCCAGACTGCTGGTCTAAATTCTAGATCAAATCTCTTGGCCACCACTGCTGGTTCAGTAAATGGTTGTCAGAATTGCCTGAACTTTCAAAACTTGGAAGGTGCCTTCTTTCCTCTGGGTCATAAAACTAAATTTTCTGCTGAAATTTGTTTATGAATGATTTCCATCCTTGGGAATTAAACCATTTCAGTGTCAGCAGTATCTCAGACTAAAAAACTGCCTGGAGTGACAGAGACAAACCAATCAGTATGAGTGAAGGAAAAAAAACCTTTAAAACAAAAGTAAAAACAACTGTTGGAAAATACTAATTGGAAACCAGGGCTGAAATAGGATAATGAAAAAGAAGCTCCCATCAAAATTTATAAGTTTCCTAAACCAAAATGTTTTTGCAAAAAATTAGCCTTTTTGCTAAGAGGCAAAATATTATTAACAAAAGCTCATATAACAACAGAGGAAGTGATGGAGATGTGCATTCATTATCTAAATTAACTGGAGAACACAAGACAAACTAATTAACAACTCTGTACCTTTGTGTGCAGAATGAGAAGCAAGGGATGGCAAATTTGGTGTATCTGACCTACTATAGGCAGGCAGTTTTTCATCATCTTGGTAATCCCTGGAGTAAGCTGTGTGTGCCTACAAAAACATGATGCTGGTGATCCTTAAATCCCACTGGAAAACAGGATCTCAGCTCCTAAAGCATTGAGGCACCTGAAGAAATGTCTCTTGCTGCTGCTGGCAGCAGCAATGGCAGTGACATTGGGTGCGTAGCACCGCTGTTTCACTGGATGCCAGTGCATCTTCTGGTGGTGGGAGAAGAAAGTACAAAGGAGGGAACTGAAATTAATAATTTGGGACTGACCTGGAGGAAATGTCCTCAATTCTGTTTCTGGCTCTTGTTCCTTTTCTCTTTTTGAATCTGAAAGTGTCCAAAGTGAGATCAGGAAAGGGTATTGATCTGAGGAGCCAACAAAACAACAGCATCAAGAGCTAAGCTGAAAAAACTCCCCACGAAGTCAGATCATGAGGCTATCATGTGCATCTGTGAGTTCATTTTGGCTGGAATTCCCAGTTGTTCAGATTTTGCACTGTCATAGGATACTTCTGTTCAGAAGGTACTTCTGTAATTCAGCTATTTTTCTCACCATCTTAGGTTAGGAGTAGGACAGAAAGAGGAGAAGTGCGTGTGTTATTCTGCTCTGCTAAGCCAAAAGTAAGCACAGATGTACTGTGGCCGAGACTGTTTAGCTGAATTGACTGTTTGCCATAGCTGCTTTCAGAAAACACATAAAAACTTTGGCCTCATCACATGAAGCAATTTGCTAGAGGGGAGCTCTCTGTCTCACCAGGGACACTGTTGCTTCACGTGAACAGAAGGGTACTGTAGTGCGGCTCCTTGTCAGCCTAGACACTGAGGTGATGTCTACAGCACGGTGCAAGTGTACTGAATTGATTAGGCATTTGGGTTGATTTAAAAATGTATGCAGGATAGTTTCCTTGTCCTATTAAAGTATTTGTGTACTTTTATTTGGTGTGCTGTAACAAGTGCCACAGTACCACGGTAGTCTTGAAAGAAACACTGTCTTTGAAGAATCTGGCCATTTTGTATTCATATAGAGAGCTGACAAGCTTGCTCATGGGACTGACTGAGCTTGCCATGGTCAGGAGATGATATTTGGGATTAATACTAAAAGTCCCAGCTCCAGAGGGAAAGGGTAAAGTGAAAATCCCATCTCCAATCTAGAAAAAAGAAAGATTTACATACAAATCCATATCTGCCTCTGTCAGTCTCAGTCAAGGAGGTAAATAAAAAGAGTTTCAGAAGTCCCATTTGTAAAAAAAATTATGATAGAGATAATTAGAGTTGTGATTTTCAAGGCAACTACGTCCAGATTTTAGAGTGGCTGGGCTTGACATCAGCATCCTAGAGCTAGAGCTTCGACCAATTGCCTTCCCTCCCAGCCCATGCTTGTACATAGGCACTAGCTCAGCTCAGCCAGGCATTTTGGGTGGGCTTGGGATGGCAGAACAGGTCTGATATCATCCTATAGCTCTGGAGATTGAGTTTTGCCAATGACTGCTGTTCATCATCTGCCACTAGCCCGTCATGGAGCGAACTCATGCATGTATCAGTAGTGGGGCACCCAGGATGAGGAGGAAGGGCCCCTGGATATGGTGCTATGATACAGCTTTCATCCTTTCATGTGCCATAATCAGTTACTTTTTATTGACATCACCTGGCTTCAAAAAGGGGGTTGGACAGGTCTTGTAAGTGAAATCTTCCCAGTCCAAATGAAGATGACAGTCTTTGTATACTCTCTGCCTTTTCACTCTTAAACAAGGAAAACATAATAGGTTGCTACAGGGGCTAGTTAGGGGATTTATCATTTTATGGGTGCCTCTCTGAAAAGTCACTTTTTAGAATAAGAAATCTGAAAAAAACAAGCCTTTGCAGGATGATGGTAAGCTTATCTCCTGTCAGGGGAAGTTGGCTGCAATTTACCTTGTCAAAGTGGTGTCATGTTGAAATCACTGAGCACCAGAGAGCTTATTATCGCTATAGCCTTTGGAGGAAACATGCCTGAAGTGTCTCACCACCCTACTGTGGGGATATCTAGGTGCTTTCTGGAGTTGGTGGGCTAGCAGGAAGCATCAAAACATGAAAATTTTAGCTTTCAGATAAAAGTAAAGAAAGGAAGGGACTTTTGTTGGTTCTTTCTGTTTCCAGTGATGCTTGTTTTAATGCAGCCTGGCTCACTTTGCCAAGATGAACATGATGAGGTGGCTCTGCTGCTGGCCATGGTGTTGGCTAAGGGTCAGGGAGTTTGCAGGATGCCTACTGGCAGAAAAGTACCTGTCATGAGGCAGCTGGGCAGATCTCAAGCACTTAACACCCAGGTCAGGAATGGGTTCCAGAGTGAAAGATTTTTACACTCACCAGTTAGCCAAAGGCATTCTAATTAAAAAAAAGAAAAAAGAAGTAATCTCTTTCATGATGATACAGAGGGGTAAAATCCTTTCTATGCTGAACTTAAAAGCAAAGCACACGGAAATCAGCAAAGCTAGGATTTCACCCTTTATCTTTCTGCTGGATTTTGGAAAAGATGGGGTGTTTTTTGGGGACTTTTTAAATCTCTATTTTTGCTGTATTATCACCCTGAATTACCATCCAGTGGATGTGCAGTGAATTGTTTCCTTTGTGTGTGTGTGCGTGAGGTGGGTGTCTCTGGCCTGATGAGTGAGCTGTATCCCCTGGCACTTGCAGTGTCCCTGGGGCCAGGCCCCCTCTGCCTCCATCAGCAACAGTAGTGGCCCTGTGGTGGGGGCTCAGAAATTGCACTGTCACGAAGGAGAGGGAGGAAAAGAGACTCCCCAGGCTGATGATATAGCCTGTAGGTCTTCCTATGTCTCTGCAAGAGTTCCTGGGGTTTGCCTTTGGTTTACTCTTGCTGTGCCTGGCCTCAGCCCAGGCGCTGATGGACAGGGGGCTTTCAGCAGAGAAGAGACCATGTGAGCTGGAGGCTACAGCTGCCTTGCTGGCAGAATGCTGGAGCGGAGAGAACTCTGGTGATTCCCGCTGCCCATGGAGCCAGGAGAAGGGCTCAGAGCCATGTCTGCCGTGGGCAGGGAAGAGCTGCAGCATCCAAG
>JBCJKH010049652.1:0-11573 GCA_039877255.1 Loriculus beryllinus
CCAAATTTCACCCAGCCCCTCTAGGTTTCAATGCCCCCTTCTTATCTGCCCATCTCAGTGAGGTCAGGGAGCACGGACCTGCAGAGAGAGGGAATTTCCCTCCCGGACATCAGTGCAGCTGCACCACCGTCTCCAGGCGTTCCCGAGACACAGCGGGGCCGCAGCCTGGGCTAAAGCTGGGCTGGAGGCTGGAGCGCCCCGGGACAGGTGGCAACACCCCGCTGTGGGGTCAGGATTGCATATCAAAGGGGTGGCAGGAGCTGTGTAGGTGGAAGGCTTGGCCTCCCCGTACAGCTGCCACACGATATGTCTGGCATTCTGGTGAGAACCACGCCACAAATACACACGGTGTCATCACATCCTGCAGAGTCAAGCCCAGGTTGGGAGCAGAAACACTGGTGACCACATCCTCATGGGTGAAGGTCTGTTTTAGCTCTGCTGTGCAGTGGGGTGGGTGGCAACAGAGGGCAGGACCAGGAGCTCCCTGCAGTTTCCCGTCAGTTTTCTAGCAGAGTCTCACACTCATCTTCTCATCACACACCCTTCCCAGAGTGCTCTCACACTTTGCTCTGATCTCCCAGGCTTTCACATCAGAAGCTTCAGGGGTTGATATATAGGCATTGAGGATATCAGCTTCTGAAGTGCTGGTTACAGCCAGCAACACCAGACCAGAAGTAAATGAAAGAAGAGGTTTGCTTTATGCGAAGCAAAGTGAAAGCTTTCAGCAAGCTGTCTGCCTGGAAAGATTCACCCAGAAAGTCACCAGGAAGGATGACATTTACTGTCAGCCTCAATGGAGTACACAATTGCAGTAGATTGAATATGGTTGCATCACTCATCTTTCACTCCCTCTAACTTTTCCTTGTGAGTCAGAGCTGAGCTGAATCATATCAAGGTCTTGCTGCTGTTATCATCCCCTGCTGTTTTCCATCTCCTGTATACTCCACAGAAGCAGAAACCTCTGTCCTTTTGGCAGCTTCAGGAAATAAATCCTCCATGCAAAAGCATAGGTCTCAAAAGAATTTATTTCCAAACAGGATACAACAAAAACTCACTGCTTGGCTGGCAGAGCTCTAGTTCCCAACATTAAGGCTATGTCTCTCTTCCAATCTGAGGTGCAAGCACAGGTCCTGCAGGCATACCGACACTAATGGGATTAAAGCCAGTTCAAGAAGCAGTGGCAATTAAAACAAAAATCCCCAAAGCATTAACCACTAGTGATGGAAGCACAGGTTTCAAGCCTGCACATCCTCTGCTGAAGCCTGCACTTCCACTCCTCCCCAGCCAGCAGTACCCAGGTCACCATGAACATGGGTGAGTGCACATCAGTAATAATTGCCTTCCTGGCTGTTGGAAACATAGCCTGAGAACGTCTGCATTTTTAGGGGCATGGGGGTCCTTTCCCAAGCTCACAGTTTAAAAAACAGTAAGGACAGGACATGCTTAGTGCAGTCTGTCTCCCTCAGGATGGAGCACAAAATCCACTTAATCAGTGACAGCAAAGTACGTGGGCATAAAGTAGGGGTTTAGTGTCACTTAAGTAACTTGTGAAAGTTAATAAAACCTTTTTTATTTTGCCTTCTCAAAGTAAAGCTCAGGAAAAGCTGAAAAGCCAGTGTTACATGTCTTTATGGAGAAGATAATGACTTAAGGAGAGTTTCTTGCATTAGCCCCATCCATGTACTTTGATGTTAATAGCCCATATATACATCCTTGAAATAAACCAAGACCTCATATGTGATATGATCAAAACTTCGCACCTCAGTTTTTCCAAGTGAAACAATTTTCTGCTGTGACTCAGCCTAAGCACATCATACATTGCACCCTTGAAGCAGGCAAAAGATTAACTTTCTGTCCCAAGCTCTTAACTCAGCTTTCAGCTTTTCAAAGGCAATTTCCACATTTCCATGGGACAGCAGATCCCAGCATTGCTGTTCACTAGGAAGCAGACCTGCTAGAAGCGACATGCCATCTGGGTAACTGCAGCTACACAAGGTACCTAACACACAGGTGACCCTACACTTTGAGTGACCCAGTGCGTCCTCCCGCGGGATCAAACTTGACCTAAGCAGCAGTGCTGGTAGAATGTGCAGCACACAGCGGGCAAACTGACAGCCAGCAGTTCATTTCCAGGAACCAACCTCTTTAAAACCCCAGCGATGTAAGATGTTTGGAGGCAGCGCACATCTGCCGTGCAGGAGAGCAAGTTTCTGCGAGTGTACGTAACAGTGCCATCTGGTGATCCCTGCCACAGCACTATTGACGGCTGCCCAGGCGATGGCAGCCACCCAAACTTCCTCGTACTCGTGGGACTGGCTCTGGGGTGCTCAACAGGCACTTCTTTGCAAAGCCTCACTGCCAAGTGCTGCTGCTGTCATCTCACGAGGCAGCAGGTCAGAATCACTCAATCTGGGAACCAGATTGAGAACCACTCACTCCACTGCAGTTTAAGACAGCACCAGAGGGACAACCAAAAGGCATAGGATGCTGTCACACATTAGCCACTGAGCAGTTCTGGGTTGGCTGCCTGCCTGCCTGCCTATAATCCACAATAAACATCAGGTAACTGGTAATACTATCAGATAACAATAAACCTCTATGTAAGAGTGCCACACAAGTCCTCCGGGGACAGGTCCTGGAAGAGCAGAGGCCACCCAAAGCTGATCTCAGATTTGAGGAAAGCCTGTCACTTAACACAGCTTTTTCCAGCCTGTCAGAAGGGAAGGAGGGGAGAGCTGTGAAACCTCTCAGGCAGCTGTAGCCCTAGCAAGTGCATCACTATCTACTAATGGATGTCTCAACATCCCATCTAGATACCTGTGAATCTTTTCAGCAAGTCATCTGAGAGACAGGGAAGGGGAACGCTCATAATAGCATTTTCTCTTGTGTCTTCGCAGTCTTCAGGAGTGGTCCTGAACTGTTTATTCTCCTTCTGGCGGAGCTGGCACTTGTACTTTTGACAGGTTGTACTACAGACCTCCCTTTATAGACTCCACATTAGACTCTACTCTGTAGACTCTACATTAGGAGTAGGAAAAAAAAGCCCAACCCAAACTGAAAACACAGACACACAAAAAACCAAAACCAAATAAACAAAAACAACCACACCAAACCATCAAAATCCCCAGACATTTGGGTCTGCAAAGATCACTGTAACACCTCTCTGTGTTAGCATCTTTGCCTGATGCTGACTCCTAGCACTGGCTCCTGGCTTCTAGGAAATGAAAAGCTTATTCAATGGCTTCCAGTCCTAACGTCAAGAGGTCTCTAATGTTCCATACTTGAAAGTGGTGTTAAATATGCATTAAGTGATGGCACTGATAACACCATTTCAAAAAGTTTTATAAATAAAATGTGCTCCTAAAAGCACCTAATTCATACCTCTTTCCAAATATCTCACCCTAAAATGTTAACAATCAATTACTAGGCAGACAGCCTTTAAGAATTTCTTCTAAAACAGATTGCAACATGCAGATTCTGTGTTGTTAAAACCATTCACATGCCTTTTTCACACATGATTTCAAGTTACTAAGGTAAGCAAGACCACACAATATAACATAATACATAGTAATCAAAAATTTCCACACAATCCTTTAATATAAAGCCATGTCCCTATGTAATAAGTGATGCAATAGACTTTCCCTGAAGTCCCAATTCCTGCAATTGAAGCTTAAGCCCAGCAAAGAAAGAATTAAAATTCTTTGGTTGCCGCTGAATCACTGGCTGCATTGGGTTATTTTACTGTGCATTAGACTTTAATTATAACTAAGCTCTAGCCATCTGTTCTACTCCCTAATTATAGATGCAACGAATATTTCACAATTCCAACCGTTAAAGAGCTCTAAGAGAGCTGTCTATGGCATGCAAGGTTAGCTTTATTAGGACCCTTTGCACTCTTACTTAAAGCATTGGGGAAGAAGAAGGAATACTCTGCACAGGAAAGAAGCCTGCTGTTGTTGTTAATCCCAGGAGGCCTTTGCTGCATCAGCTTTTGCACCTCTTGGAAGGACTCCTAACTTCCCTCTGCTAGGGCACAGAGGGACACACTAGTGCTACCTTGCTGGTGGCCTCCAACCTAGATGTTGCTGGTACTAGCAATGAGAGGGATGAGCAATTCAGATCACTTGCTGAAAGCTCATACCCTAAAGCATCAGCAGTTACAACATTTGGAAAGGACTCTGGCAAATAGAGTTCTGAGCTTTTTTGGCT
The DNA here is from genome assembly GCA_039877255.1 of Loriculus beryllinus. Lineage (NCBI taxonomy): Eukaryota > Metazoa > Chordata > Aves > Psittaciformes > Psittacidae > Loriculus > Loriculus beryllinus. The sequence continues at coordinate 4,210 of JBCJKH010049652.1, forward strand.
GTGAAGGCTAAAGTTGCTTCTACCCCTAGCTGTCCCATCTGCCCTCTCTTGCTGGGCTTTTTACTACATGACATGCATTCTACTAGGATGAGTCCCTGTGAGGGCGCCTCAGCTGTATCCCTGCTTATGGCAGCGGGGTTGGAACTAGATGACCTTAAGGTCCTTTCCAACCCTAATGATTATATGATTCTATGATCCCTTCATGGGCCAATGTCTCAACCACATGAAAAAAAGTGTGAGTCTTTAGAACAGCAGCAGCTGAAGACAAAAACCCCTGTCACCTTCATGTTTGCTGCAGCAATAATCATCTTAGCATGATGGCCAGGAAGGGAGCAGTATCAAATGAGGATGTGATAGCATTTTAACCAGCCAGAAGTACCATGCAGCACAGCTTGCTTAGCATGAGCTTTGTTACCAGCTCCCCCTGCAGAGCTGGAGCTGATTGCCCTTGGCCATAGGCTGGTGGATAGCCCAAGAGGAGAAACTTGCTGGAAACTCTGGAGCCCCTCAGTCACCTTTTCAACAGCTCTGTCCACTGTTATGAGACACAGCTACAGCTGCCTAACTGTGCTGACACCACCACCTCCCTCCCCCATCCACAGTACTACTCAGTTCAAAGCTTCAAGCACACTTATAGGGTGTGCTTGTGCCTACACAAACCACCTGGACATCTGCCCAGTGTTTTGCAATTACACACACCGGCACTGACCTAGGCAATCCCTTGACCAGGAATAGTCAGATGCCCAGTGCGCTCTAGAGCAGTTAGTCATCACAAACAGATTTTACTTCATGGTGGATGTCTGCAACTGCATGCATCCCCAGGTGCAGAGAAAAAGGTAACTCCTTTTCAGGTACATGCCATGGGCTAGTTTTTGATCGTGTCTCTGGGGAAAGAATGAAGAAAGTGGACAGGAGAAAAAAATGTTGAATTCACAGAGCTGAAGTTTGAATGTTTATATCTGTTTGTGTACCAGGAAAAATAGAGCTTTGTAGACAAAAGAGAAAGCTAAGAAAGGGTAGGCTAACCCAGAAATACATATTATCTCCATGGTGGGATTTCACATAGTTATATTTTAAACTATTCATCTACAGTAAGTTTGCAGATGAAATAAAGTGGCTTCTTACCACAATCATATGTAAGACCCTCTTTACATTTCAGTCCATTTAGGTATTTGCCCAGACTTTCACTCTGACTGTTAAAATGTAATGTTAAAATTAATTTTAAAAGGTAATCAACCAACGCTCTTCTAGCTGTGCTTTGACAAGGACCCAAAACCACTGTGTTTCTTGTGGTTTTCTTCTAAAATCATTATGACAGGGTTGAGTGGAATCACGAGGCAGGTTTGCTGAGTGGTTTGGTTCTGAGAATATAGAGTCCAGAGTCAAAGCATTTATCTCTGGCATCAGGGCAAGGGATCACAGTGTTTCTGTGGGTACGCATAACCATGTGCTTGCATGTTCTAGCCTCTGGGTGATTATGTATCACACAAGGTGATAACATGCACACTGAGAATAACCCTTCAGGAGACACCATGCATAAATAGAAGTGACTCTCCATTATTTCCTTGAAGTTAGTCCCAGAATTAAAGCCAGAAAGTCCTGTTCTGTCATTCTAGTTCAACTTCAGCTCATACAGAAAGCAACAGCAGTCTAGTATAGGTTTTCTTCAGCTCAAGGAAGAAGCAGACCAAAGTCTTGAATTTTCCAAAGACTTCCTAAAGCTTTCCAGAGCTATATACAGAGCTCTCTTTGTTCTCAGGCAAGCCGCAGTCTCACTTATCTCTTCAAGGGCCCTGGAAACTGGTGGCTTTCCTTTCTGCCACAGTTGCCTGTTTGGTTTAGACTTTGATGTTGCATTCATTAACCACCTGAGAAGTGATCAGAGACAACTTCCACAAGGCCAGCTCATGGATGAGAGTGCACCCTGAAGTTCAAATCCCAAATATAAGCATAGGTTCAAATGACACAAAACCAATATTAACAGGATACACGGAATCCAGATCTGGGCTGTAACTGTCCTTATTCAAGTCACAACAGAATTCTCACTGACTTAAGTAAGGCTTTTGCCACTGGAATATTATTTATTCAGTTTAATTAACAGGCTACAGCTATACCTTTCCCCTTTTGGTGTTATCCTACTTATTATGTCCTGGAGAGTGCTCAACAAAAAAAAAAAAAAAAAAGCCAGAGGAGCAGGTATGCAGAAATCCCTTTTAGCACAGGAGTTAGCATTGCGAGCAACTTTCCCTGTGCTAAGAGGCTGACATAGATACCAGGAGCAAACGCCTGCAAGGAAGATAGATTAGGGGATCTGCTTAAGGAGATTAAATAATTCACTGTGGCATTCTTCAAGAGCTAAGTTAAAAGGAAAACAATCTCTTCATTGGAATGATTTCCCCCTTTACATAAAAGGATAAAAACCTGCTTACTTTTCTTTCCACCAATGATCTATTTTATTCAATTATTACTGTTTCTAATTTCCCTTTTTGCCACCCAGTCAGTTTCTGTATTCACCCAGAATCAACCAGATCAATACTGTAAGCTCAGAGAAAGGAGGAAAGCAGCACAATGAAAGACTGCTGGAGCTGTTTGCTTTGAGTCAGCATATCAGATGTGTGTTTTTAGTGACAGACGTAGTACAAATTCTGAATCAAAAGCCAGGATTTTCCGCACCCACCACTATACATTCACTGAACATCACCAAGCAATAAATTCAACATGTCACGCTGAGAGATTAAGTTATGCTCCCTGCATAGCAAGGACAGCTGCAATGCACTGAGGATACATTAACAATGTAGAATTTTATTGATTTTGGCTGGTCTCAACACTGTCGACCTCAAGACATGTGCTGCTAGACAAAGATGAAGATTAATGGTGAGGAATCAGGATGGGCTCAACTATGTTTCTGTAGACACATGTGGCATGCTGAGACTCTCCACCCCGCTCTTTTGAGCGGACACATAGCAAGCTCTGCCTTAATCAGATAAGATTCAGCTCAGGACCAAAAGCTGAGCAGCTACTCAAGCCTGGCTGAAAACCCAGGCTTATATACCTAGCACCAACATAGCCATGGCCATACAGCTTAGACCAGCACTGGCTTTTGTTCAGTACTGACAGGGGCTCACATCTGTCTGCAAGCAGTGCATTGCCATTCTCTCCATCCAGAAAGACCTAATCCTGTAACGGTCTGTGCTTAGGGTGTGCCTCATACCTCATGATGCATCCAGCATCATCTCAACTCAGACCATCTATAAACTGCAGGAGAACCTCTTGCATTTTACAGTGGACAAGAACTGTGCTAACCAGACTTGAGAAAGGATCCAGCAGATTCAGGCTGTGCTTAGGTGATGCAGCTGACCTAAAGCAAGTGATTTGCAGGTGACTGGGTAGTAATAAACAAGTCATCCTGCCTGCAGGGGCAGAAAACATCACACATATGCAAGTTACAGTAACTTTCCAGAAAAAGAGAGAGAGGAATAAGTGAAGACCTGCTCTGAGATGAGTAACTAGATAGAGTCATCTGTCCTAACCACAGTGCACCTGCTCACAGACTCTCTTGCTCCATCCCTCAGCACCCTCACCTCACCTTCTCCCCGCTGCCACATGAAGGTGAGAACAAAACACCTCGATGTGCCAGAGGCAGCTAAGAATTTCCAGTGGTGCAGGAGCATGAGCAAGAAGATGGGCAGGACTGGGACAGGGAGCTGGGAAGGTTAAGAAAAAGGGCAAAGAGCCCTGCAGTTGCTGCTTCTGTTGCCACATGGAATGGATCAAAGGGAACAACAGTCCCTTTTCGAAAAGATCCCTTGCCCAGCAAGAGACATATGGACCAAGGTTTTTCCCCGGCAGACACACAGCTGGCGCATGGCTTTCCAGAGCTCCAGCCACAATGAAACAGAGAACAAATCTTGCAGGGACTGCCTTGCCATTTTGGCAGCCAGCTAACATAGGCAACTGTCTGTGGTTAGAGAGAGTCTTAGAGGTAAGAACACCAGAATGCCTCTTGCTAGGAGTTTCTGAAGAAAATCAAAAGGATTTGGACACTGAGAGGTGCAGAAATAGATGCACAAGAGTAGGAAAAGATTAATGACTCTGTCAGAGAATAGGAACCCTGAAACAACAAAAGATAGGAAGGCATGATTATAGCAGAGATTGCACCCAGCACAGACAGACCCCAGCAGAGGGGATGGGCTAGAGTCACAGAGTTAAGGCTGTAGGAACATTCTGAAGACATGTTTCAGCACAGGTCCCCTCCTGGAATGTGAGAATGGATCACCAAAGATATGAATAAGGAGAAAGAAAAGAAAGAAACAAAAAATCAACCTAGGGGTGTGGCAGGGAAGTTTCCTGATGGGGACACACTAACATTGCCCTAGCTTCTACCTATTGTCAACATAAACTATTCCTTTACTTCCCAATAAGGTTGGGTCATAAGAAGTTACAATTTTCATTCTTTCATATTAATAACACCAATGAGGTAGGGCAAGTGGTGTTGTGTTGGAAGTTTTAGTACATACACCATATCAATGACTTAAACTGGTCATACAACCATCATCTTGTATCAATTCGTGACCTTCAAAGAATGAGCTTTTGCAACAGCTTTCACTACAGAAAGCACATGTACATGGATGAGCAGTCTTGTAAAAGTCACGTGGTTTCCTTACAGACTTTTTATGGAAGTACCCACAGGTATACACAGTGCATAAATGTGCAGTGAGGGAGCAAAGAGAACCCACAAAATATGCAAAACTAGGAATGTCCCAAGAAAGATCATGGAGAAATATCCTTTCAGCTGTGTGCTAACTCGTATGCCAAGAACCATTAAGCTCTCTGTATTGAACTTCACAAATGAAAAGGATTCATCAAGAACACCTTAAGAAATTCTGGGCTCAGACACCAAGTTTGCTTTCATTAGAAAAAATTCCTACTAGGTATTAAACATTGTGGGTTAATTGCTGGTGCCAATGAAGAACAAGTCACACAAGACTACTGCAGAAACATTGGAACTCAAAATATTAATCCATGGCTTGCAAATGAATGCCACTTCAACTAATGAGATGCTGACTTGTGTTTGCAAATGTTGGCACTGCTGAGGCTTTTCTGGGAGTGAGGAACAAAACAGCCAAGCTGTTCCTATCCAGCACAGCACAGTGGTGCATACAGGGCTACTACAAGCACAATAAGAGCAGACAGAATCTCCTCCTCCCAGATACAGGCAGCTAAATATTGCCATGAAGCCATACTGCTTTGGCAGAGCAAAATGAGGATAAGTCACATGGAAGCTTACTTGTCTACAGTGGAAAACGTACTGGAGCTGGTATAGTGAAATGCCACTCTGCAGTGGCTCCCTCTTGGCCACTCTGTTCCTGAGCACAAGTAGCTTTAGCTCAGAGAAGTTCAAAGAGAACTTATCATCCCTGGGCATCTTGGCTTCTGTGGTGTGGTCACAGGTACAAAACAGAGTGATTCTGGGCTGGTGCACATCCTCTGGTAGACAAAGCCCTGCTACTTTGACAAAGTCTGCTGCTCTAAAGCAATATAATTATACTCAACATCATTAGTAACAAACCAATTAATTCCTAATTCCAAAGTGCTTATAGAAATAAGGCGGAGATAAGAGAGAACAAACTCTTTGCAAATACAGTAGAGTACAGGGTGTCTGTGTACGCCTCACTTAATTACCTATTCAAATGGAACAAAGCCTCTTTCATACTGTGACTCCAAAAATTAATTAGTCTCAGTTCTCATTAAATAATGATCCAGTTCAGCTCTAATTAAATTAGGCTGCCTTTAACAATCAGCTGCAGTCTGGCTATTGAAGGTAACTGGCTCCTTTTCCCTGCATCTCTCCCGGGTGTTCAGCAGTCAGGGATGCTGGCAATGTCCTGCAGCCCTGGTTCTGTCATAGAGCACAGAGTATGACCAGAATGCCCCCAGGCCCTAGGAGCAGTCAGCACACAGGAAACCTCCTGGACTTCAGATCTTCTGTTGCAAGAACTAATGCCTCAGGGAGAGCTAACTTCTCTGCAGCAAGACTACATTGTGTTTCAGCATGACCTGCTTTTTGTCACTGCTGTGCTCAGCCCCAGCTTCCACATACCCCTGCAAAAAATTCCCTTTCTCTGGCTGCTGGAAGACATTCGACCTGGCCCAGCATTTGTCTTCTTCAAGGTTTCTCGAGGACAAATGAATTCCCCTAGGCTCTGGGCTTCAGCTAGAGGATGAAGGACATGGAGGTTCTGCTCAGTCGCATGGAACTTCCACTCATGGATAGTGGAATCTCAATCACAGCAATCTTTCCTGTGAGCTGGTGCCTTTCAAGCCTCATTATCCTGTAGATGAAACAGAACAATTCACCTGTCCCATTTTCTGTCTTTCACCTGATCCTGAACAGAAGCTCAAAGAAGAGGGACCAAGCACACCCTTGGGTTAAGGGAGGGTGTTATAGCACACCAGATTCACCAGGTCCTGCCTGCAGCACTTCACCAGGTTGTAATTTTTTATCCAGCTCTGGGACACCTCAAGAGATGTTAATGTTGCATTTAGTATCCCAGTAGTATGTCTTCCATTAGTTATATAAAATTGAACTGGAAGAAGCTTTTTGTACTGGTAGCTTCCTCTGAGCAGTTACACTGTATAACTTGTTCCTAGTGAGCCAAGAAGAGCAACTCAAGTAAGGGGAAAGAAAGTGCAAGTTTTAGACACTGTCTATTTCTGTATTCTAGCTCCTGCAAGTGAGCATTAAGGATCTAAAACATCTTCTCCATGCTACTCACTAGTTGGCTGACTCCTAAAATACGTCCTCTCACCCTCACATTTTGAGGCTGGAGTCCTGAGCTACATAGCTGTTTCATTTATGGAAACTGCTTTATGTTTTTCTCTTTTATTTCTTTTTCTTTTATTTTTCTTTCTTTGCTCATCCATTGATTCTTTTGAAGCTTGACAGGTATGATCTCCATGCCTCTATACCTGTTTATAGATCAGCAGTGTCAAACAACAGATAAGAATTTCACAGAATGTGCATAATAATCTTTCTGTCAATGCACTGCCAATAAAATGTGACTGAATAGTAACCTTGTAAAATAAAATCTAACTGTCCAGCAAATTACTACATCAACTTTCACAGACAGCATCACTATTCAGTCCTGTTTAAAATGTCACCTTTGCAAATAAGCATATGCCCATCTCCCTGGCACACTTTCATCTTTATTTCTTCAAGGCAGCTGTTAGGTGCTAACCAATGTCCTTATTTATTCAGTAAATGCCTGCTCTAGAAGAAAGACAAATGCAGGGGGGGGGGGGGGGGGGGGGGGGGGGGGGGGGGGGGGGGGGGGGGGGGGGGGGGGGGGGGGGGGGGGGGGGGG
>JBCJKH010049653.1:15113-25566 GCA_039877255.1 Loriculus beryllinus
CCTCACACTAAACCATGTCACCCAAGGCTCTGTCCAACCTGGACTTGAACACTGCCAGGAATGGAGCATTCACAACCTCCTTGGGCACCCTATTCCAGTGCCTCACTACCCTTGCAGTAAAGAACTTCCTCCTTATATCCAATCTAAACTTCCCCTATTTAAGTTTTAACCCATTACCCCTTGTCTTATCACTACAGCCCCTAAACTCAACTCAAAATGTCACAAGTCTCTTGCATTAGACAGTCTGAGACCTTCCTGTCCTAAAAAAGAACCACATATTTCATATTCTGTGCCTGGAGAAGCTGTCGCTCTCCTCTCTGACTATATTTATATGACTAAATTCCCTGCTATGCATGGTATCCCAGGGCTCAAAATCAGCATGGGCTTCATTATTTCTCTTGTATTTCTTCTTTCTGGTGGGGGCCCATGTTGAGATCTGTGTAGGATGTCCCTGCACCAGTTTCTTCCTGCCACCTCCTCATGTTGTCCAAATTTTGGGAATGCCTGTCCTGTATAAGCTGGGACAGCAGCAACTCAGCACCAGCTGCTCAGCCTGCAGGGGTGCCCAGCATCTTCCCCAGCATTATAGCTGCAGCACACCAAACACCTAGGCAAACAAACTCTTAAGAGTTGTTGGAGCAACCCTGGCAGGAAGAAGATCTGATTCCTTCATACATCAAACAGGTTGAAATCTCAGTATGTTTAAAAGAAGCTCTGTTCTTGGCAGAATGTTTTAGTGTCCTGGAGGACCATAAGCCATTAATGCTACTGATGGTGATATGGCACAAGCAGGAAAAAGATTGCTTGCAAGAAACAAGGCTTTAAACAGAGCTCAAAGCATGTTGTAGGCCTGCAACTACAGTATGAGCAATAGGGGCTGCAAGCACAACCAAGGGATGCTGTATGCACCTCTGCCATGCTGCAGAGTCTGCTTGGTCCAGAGAAAGCACATTCAGTTCCATGAATGCAGGTGTAGCAGATGTGGGAAGGAGATGAGTCCTGCATCTCTCGTTTTGCTTGCCTTTGGAGTGTTTTGGATGGCGGAAGTGCTTGGGAATGGTTTGGCGGGAATTAAAACTTCCTTACCAGAGAGAAGAGGTAGAAGCCCCTTACTCTTTCTCTTGCTGGCTGGAAACACCACAGTGTTTAGTGCAGAAGACAGGTGGTCTATTTAGCCCATTACCAAGACCAGATCTGAGAGCACAGCCTCCTGAACACCTCGCTCCTGATCCGCAGATCTACACCCAGTATCTTCATCCCAAGAACAGGGAGGGCAGTCAGACATCTGGAGATTTGAGCTGGGCTTACCTGATTTTCCCAAGTCCATGGTCACATGCTGCAAAAGTCTCCTCTTTTGCCACTAAGCTTCACAGCAGCATGCTGAATGGGATGCACACAGCTCGTGGTCAGGAGTGGCTGCATGACACAGTGTCACAGCTTCTGTGGAGCTGCCTTGGAAGGATTCCACATAAGTGCATCGTGTCTAATAGCAGTCACCCCATCAGTTCCCATACACTACATTTTTATGTGTATCTGCCACTAAATAGAGAATACTCTGCTTGGAATGTCTTATCTGCTCAGCTGGATGATATCTGTATGCCATGATCTTGAGCATGTAAATCAGCACTGTGAGGGCTCTTCATATGATGCTTCATCCCTGGACTCCCTGGGAGCAGCACTGAGCCTGATTTCATCTCTGCAGGCATTAGCATCACATGTGAGATGTTATTGAGTTATGACTGTGTTTTAAAAGAGGCACAAACTGATCTTGGGTTTGTGGGTTTTTTCTGGGTTAACCCAGTTACTGTCTGGGAGAAATGCTGCTCTGGCTCTGGTCCCTAGCCTGTAACAGCTGCTCTTTGCACTACGTAATCTCATTTTTATTGTAATAACAAGCGATTCAGTCAGGAACCCAAAGAGGTCTGCCTGGTACCTACCCACAACAGTGCATGTCTCTTCTGTGGGGGACTGGCTGTGCCCATGGCAAACCCTTGATCTGGGTCTTTCTCTCAGGTTTACTTGGCAGCGTGCTACCTGTGGCTGGTGCTTGCTCTGACTGCACACAGTCCTCAAGAAGAGATGAGCTCAGGATATTTGGTGGTGGACTGGGCTGTAGAAAGCTCAGCCTGGACCATGCCTAACTGGATCACGCCTAACTTGTCCATGCTACATAAAACGAGAGGTTAGACTCAACAGTGCTCACAGTCATTACATCTCTGAACAATCCAGAGCTCAGGATTTCAGAGCTCACATCTGAAAACTGTGCTTACGTGTAGATAAGGGGTAATACACAAACCAGACCTTGAACCTGGGCCAGACTGGCAGTGTAAGTGTTGCTAAGGGCTTTTCTTGCTGCCTTGGCTGCAAGTGGAACTTTTCTGCTAGGTTTGGTTCTTTTCTTTCCCACTAGCTCTGGCCTGTCTCAGAGCCCTGTAGTATCTAATGGAAGCCAGTTCCTGACACCCCAACTGCTTTTCTAAAGCTCTGATACACTTGACTGAATTGTTTTATCAAGTGTAACAAAGTAATTTCTCATTCTGTGTTGTGGTCTCTGTATTAGTGTGATGGAGGTAGACCAGTGAAACAAGAGATGCTAGCTGCACTCAACACTGCAAAATTTCAGCAGACAATACTTAAGAGCTGCATTTCCTGTGGGAAATACTGAAAGCAAGTTCCTTGTAAAAGAACAGACAGCAGTGAACTGCTGTAGATAATGTTATTAGGTAAATGCTGTGCTCACAGGAAAAAATAACTGATGAGCAAAGCTCAAATGGGGGAATTTTATTCAGCAGGCCTCAGGAAGGTCATATTTCTGTCCACTGCCTCTTCAGAACTTTTCAGTTTTCCTTATTACATACCTAAAATTGCTAGAGAAGAGTAGTGATGAAGGCCTGTAATAGCTGTCTTCTGTCATGACAGTCATCTCTTGAAAATGATCTCACCTGTTTTCATTTCTGGGGCTGTTGCTTTCTTTTCTTTAAATATTCCCTGATGTTGCAGAGATCTGGGTAACTGGAAAGGATGCAGTTAGCTGTTTCAGGCTGCTTTGGGTGTTTAATACCTGCCTTTTCCCCCTCCTCCCCCGGGAAGGATTAGAGGTCTCCCCAAACTGTGCAGCGGAATGCAACAGAAGAGATCTCTGAGTCTCCTTCTTCCCAGGCAGCTTGTGGAAGTGCACCGACACCAAAATGGGATGATTCTGGTGTAGGCAGTCCCTTTGGGAGGCACAGAAGGTGGTCTTTAATTGCAACTGCAGCTGGACAGCAGAGGCTGGTATGTGGAGCAGGGCTGCTGGCAGCCCTGACACAGCAGGAGACCTCTCAGCAGATCTTTTGTGCTCATCCTCTTCTGTGCAGAGGGGGAAATGTATCACTCCATTTGTCCTGCCACAGAGCTATCGGGCCTGGCTGGCTGGCTACAAAAAGTCTTATCTAAACTTTGAAAGGTAAACTCAAATGCATGTTCTCAGCTGGGTGTCTAAAACTGAGTAATTTATGTCTACTGTGTAGACTAAAGGGATTTATTTTTTTTTTTTTAGTAGACTTGGAAATGTTTTGTGGCCTCTGAATAGTTTGCCTGTGTAAAGTTTATCTTACAGTACTTATTTTTGGACTTGGCTTAAAAATACCTCAGAACTTCAAGGGCTGGGCCTGGATTTTCCACTGTGTTTTTGAGAAGCCTTTCTCACTTACTTCAGTGAAAGCTCTTACCTGTGCCCAGCAGCACTGACTCGTCCCTCTCCAGATGGGCACAGCTTTTAACCGTCATTGCAAATAGCTCTGCGGGAGGGATTGACTGGTTTTGGTTTAATGTTTCATAAAAATGGATGGAAGTTTGAATTTTCTTTTATTATTTAGATTTGCAAATTCTGATGACCTTGTTTCCTTGGAGGTGGAATGGTGATGGTCTCTGCTCTCTGTGTGCTTTACAAAGGTGGTGGCACTGCTATATGTCAGGAACAGAAAGGCAAGGATGAACAGGTCACCTAAGGACCAGGAGCACTGCCTTTTCAGGGTGTCCTGATCTCCATCAGGCTTGTGCTCTGACTCTGGGCTTCCCAACACAGGTTGCTCAGGATCCTGGGTAGTCTTTTGGAGGTTATGAGGGCTCTGTACCCCAGACTACAAAGCACCAATTGCAGTGGGCAGGTAGAGGAATTGCTGTGCCAGTGCTTTCACCTTGGCCAAAGCTCCATCTCTCTCAGCCCCTGCTGAGAAAGGGAGTGGGTATCAGGGCTGAGAAGAAGGGGAGGGGATGTTCCCAACTGGGTGAGGAGGTAGTTTCCAAGGATGGGTGAGAAGGGGAAGGTAGAGAAGAGGGTGTGCAAGGTTGAGTGGGAGGTAGCAGAGGTCTTGGAAAATTCACAAGATGCTGAAGGAATCCTTGGAGGGAAAAAAGGAGAATTACGGGTGACTTGCTCCAACAATTAGGGGTGCTAAGCCCTGAGGACAAAGAAATGCCTCTGTCATGTAGAAGTGGTCACTGTTGTTTGACTGACAATGATGACATGTAGATAGCAGATGTGATGAGGTATAGATAGGAGATGTGGTGGGTTCCTGGTCTGTAGGTGTTGCTGACAGTACTCTGAACTCCTTCTGCTTCCAGAAGCCATTCCCAGCAGTTTGCAGGGAGCAGGCCATGCAGTAGCCAAGCTGGGAACCCCTCAGCATGGTAGCAAAGGAGATGCAGAGGGAGCCTTTTTCTCCCAAACAAGCTCTGCTGCCAACACTAGAGCAGGGCATTGGTGTGGGGCCCAAGGCTGTACTGATATAATGTGCTTTGAGGGGCCACTGCGAGTGCTGCATCCACTTAGGCGGATGCATAGTCATACTCACATGACTCTAACTGAAAGAAAGTGATGAATGAAAGAAAATCCCCCTCATGTTTTTCAGCGTGGTGATTTGAGAGGTTCATTCTGTGCAGTCAGTTTCACTTTATTTGATATAGGTCAGTCTTGCCCATGCACTGAAGGCTTGAATAAAGAGGAACCAGAAAGACGAACCATCCCTTCCTACTCCTTTCCATTCAGCTCACACACGTTTCCAAAAGGGAAATCTAAGTCACAAAGAGATCAGATTTCACTTTTACAGTAGACTTTAGCAGAATACAGAGATTTTGTAAGCAACACAATCAGCATTTCTCTGAGAGAAAATTGCTTTAATTCCTCTAAATGTCATACATCTCACTACTGAAACAGGGTGTGCTCAATACGAGTGTCATTTGGCTAGAGAATAGGAAGAAGCCAACAGTCATCCTTAGACTGTTCTCAACAGATGCTGTAGGACATCATCAGTGTCACAACCCTTCACCACTCTCACTCCGACTTCCTTCCTGTGTTTCCTATATTTCCTTAGTTGGTGGCTACTTCTGAGATTAGGCTTTGGGCAGTTAGCTTCTTTCATTTTCTAATGCACATCTCTGTGCTACTGCACCACTTTTCTCTCAGCTGCCTCTCCCCATAACCCAGGCTGCTCTTCACATACTTTTTAGTGAGATATCAGATCTGCGAAACATCTGAAAATATGGGATCTGGTAAAAAAGAATGGACATTCGAACCACAGGTGAAAGTTATGTTCTGTCTCAAAAAAATCCTGTTGGTGTTTGTTATTCTTTACATTCACCCTTCCAAACCCATGCATCCATCAGTCCTCTTCCAGAGATACTTTCTAGGACCAACATGTTAAACAATGTTATATGGTAGGAAAACCTGAAGAATTTAAAGATGTTGCTGGAGGTCTAATTTTAAAAAGGTAAATCTGAAAGCTGGGCTAGAAATCTAAAGGATTAGAACAAATACTTGTGAGTGCAGTTCAGCAGGACCTGCTGTCTCTTCTGGGTTCACATGAGCCAAGACCTGTGAATATAGCATCATGCAGAGAAACAGGAAAACATGCAGTACAGTGCAATTCCTGCTGGGGAGGGGACTGTCTGTTGATGAAGGAGACACAGACAGAGGTATAGATTGGGGTTCAATACAGATCCCTGAAATTCAACATCTATCTCCTCTCTGAGAGGGTTGAGAGCCTGCTTGTTCACCATTTGTCTTTCATTTTGGCTTCCTGCTTTGCAACCATGAACTTGTTTGATTACCAGAAGTAACGGGTGCTTCCAGGGTGTGCCTTACCAGCTTAGGTTGGTTGATGTAGCCGGAGGGGACAAGCGTGCTCCACATTTTGGGGAATTCCAGATGACAGTGCCTGCGAGGCTCACACTTGTCCTGTGCTGCCAGACCCTGCTTCCTTCTTCTCTTGCACAGCTGTGAGCTTCATTAGGTAGCGATGTCTACAAATCACTGCAGTGTTAAAATGCAGAGTGGGGGGAATTCTAGCAGTATGTGGGTTGCCAAGTTCCTCAAATTTTAAAGGTATGACCTGAAAAGGAGCCCACTCCCTACTCAACTAAAAATACAACCCCAAGATTCAGGCAATTAAGTGTAATGGTCATAACTTTAAACTGTTTGTTTACCATTGCTTATGATGCACGTCAAGGTCTAACTGGAGAAAGCAGAAAGCACATGGATTACGACTGCTGGAGCTGAGGCTGCTAACTTCTCTATTCTGTGACTTCTCTATGCAGCCCACACCTCTTGGTGTTTGAGGCTAATATATTAATCTATGCATGTATTAAGGTCTGCTAAGCGGTTAACTGCTGTAAGCATTCAGAAAGAAAGATTAGTTTTTAGTCTGGGCATATGGGTTTGAATTCTACTTCCACCCTGAATTCTGACTGTGGCTTAAAGCTGGTCACAGCATTTCTGCAGCCTTTATTTTCATTACTAGGCACCAGCATTTTGGTCCCTGCAGATAAATTAGGTTTGGGAGTTTCTTGCTCTAGGAAGTGCAGTCCATACTGTACCTGAAGAAATTAAGGTGTTTCCAAATTTCTCTATCTAGACAAGCACAAACTTCTTTTAGAGCAACACCAGACTGGGACTCAAGTGACCAAGGTTGTATGTCTGGCTGCACAACTGTCTTACTGAGTAGCGATAAGTAATCCTATGACCTCCTGGTACATTAGTTTTCCCACAGGTAAATTGCACTGTCTTCCTTTGTAGAGCACTTTGAGAGCTATGATTAAGATGAGCCATATTAGATGTCATTATTTAGACATTATAAATTATTCTTTGGGTACATTTGTATAATGTGGAAGTGCTTTCTTCATAACAGTAGATATTCTTCTTTTTGCATCATGAACTCATCATGAGTTCATGAGCAGATCCTTTAGAGGAATATGTCTTGTGGGGAAAAAAGAAAGAAAAAAACCCCAACAAACAAACAAACAAAAAACCCAAAACAAACCATCCACGAAATCTGTAGTTTACAAAGAAGGGCTTCTTTGACCCCCATCTGCTTGTCCACTGATTAAGGATTACAGAGCAAGTGACAGAAAATTGTACACTATTGGTAGCCATTTGGTGGGGAGAAGCAGAAAGCAACACTCTGTAACTTTGGCAACAAGCACAAAAAACCATCCAAATTATTTTGCTCATCCCTACTGTGGAAGATTTCTTTTGCAAGATTTTACACTGGCTTTACACCAAGCCATGAGGTTTAGCATCTATAAAAGACACTTAGTTTCCGGGAGCTTGAACATCATGTGAGAGAAACACAAACCACTGCAGGGCTTCAGCTTCTGAGGGAAGCTAGAGAGAACCGGAGATGCTTGGATCTCTTGAAACACAACACAACAGCTTTACTGAGATGCCTTATTTCTGCTTTCACCACAAACTCTACTATTCACCCAGGGGCAGATCAGAGTGTTGAAGCTCCAAGCCTATTTTGGATGAAAAAACAGAGAAAACTATTCCATATCTTAGTTGAAACAGTCTTTTGTGTTCTTGGAAGAAGTTTGCTGGACTCACACATACACCTCAGTGGTGCTTGAGCTACACCCTATCTCAAATCCAGCCCTGTATCAGTGAAAGCAGGTGGCATCTGCCTTTAAGGTGAAAGCTGCAGGGGAGGGGCTGTGCATGCTCAGTATCAAACCTAGGTCTTGGTTTCCACAGGACCTTGTATCTTTCCCCCACTGGTAAGTCCAGCCTTGGTGTTTTGGGTTTATCCCTTTCTAAGAATGGTTGGTTGCAGTGAAAGGTGGCTTTTGGGGTGAGAAATGTTGCTGCATTGTAATAGTTGAATTTAATGGTTTTCTATCACTTTTCTGGTGTGGAAAGTGGTCTGGATTTTTTTGCTTGCTTGTTTGCTTTTCTTTAATGTCTTTGATGTGAAGGAAGGAAGGGGGAAAATGTGGTGAAGAGTGGAAGCATGTGCTTGCAGTGGATAATGGGAGCAGAAATGTCTTGTTTTCTCTCTGGTTTGCCACCAGTCTATTTCATGCTGGGCCAAGCAGTCAGGACTTTGTTTCCACATGCATTGGGACACTTGGCTCCAGGGAAAGGCAACAGCAGTACAGATGGGCTAAGGCTCATGAAAGGCAAATGCTGTTCTTGCTGGAGTTTTTTGTTTGGTTTTTGTTGGGGTGGCCTTTGGTTCAGGTTTTTAGTTTGGGTTCTGGCTTGTTTTTTTTTGGTAAAGGTTAACATTCCCAACTTTCTAGGAAACCCTGATGTTGAGTGCTGTGTGGGTACAGATGTAGGGGCATGTTGCTCTCATTGCCATATTTTGCAGACATCTCACTCAGCAGTGTGATGACAAACTGAATCAGCTGGGATGCAGTCCTACTCCAATGGGCTGTAATGTAGCTCTTCTGGGGAAACAATCAAGAGGCAGAGAAACAGTGTGCCCAAGGCTTCAGCTCACCAAGTGAATCTAAAAAGTGTTTTCATCTGAAGTCTGGGCTGCTCTCCCTTTAGCAAAATAAATAGGATGGAGCTGAGCTAGACCTCAGTGGTAGTGCACAGCTGGCTGAAACTTGTCCTGGGATTCAGTGGTTCAGGAGCAGTGTCCCAGCATTGCTCAGGGAAACATTGTGGTTTTGGTGAGGGGCTGGTTTTCAGAGAAAATTTAACCTGCAATTTCTGTTAATTAATGATCGCCTATTGGTTTTTAAAGGATGAGATTGTGGATGCAATGTTCTATTCAGCTTGGAGTTTCAAGGGTGCTGTAAATACCTCTGCAGTTCCAAGCTAGTGCTGTTAGTGCTCTCTGCTTGTGGCAAGCTGCTTGCTAACTATTTCAGCAGTTAATGCAGGAAATTAGCTTGTAGACTTAAAGTGTCTATACTAGCTAGACTATACTCACTATATGCTTTGTTCTGTTATAGTAGTATAACAGCCTGTGTTTGGTAGTGCCTCCCACAATGTGCTTTGTGATGAGTTGTGGGTAAAAGTGAGATTGTTCAGATTGCTCCTACCAGCTGCTTTCTTTTTATTAAAAGACATTTAAACAATGTGAACTCCTGCTATCTTGTGATTAACTTTAGTCAGTCACTGATTATTTTACTGAACCTGAGCATTTGCTGAAGTAGGAAAAGACAACTACAGTAGTGAAATGCATGCATAGATCTTGCTTAGGCTTTGGCTGTTCTTGTGGAAGAGCAAATTTGGGCACTTAGGTATTCTGTAGAGGAGTACACAGAGGCTACTCCTCTATGTTGAAAGCTATTAAGAAAAATGTCATTAGATTTAAAGATGACAGGGAAAGAGACAATTCAGCTTGTGTGAAGCTTTGTTCTCAACTAAAGCTGGTTTTCTTGCAACTTGGCAGCTTTTTCCCACCTATGAGCAGGATGCACCAAACAGTAAAAAGCAGTTCTGTCTACCTCTGTATACTGTATCCTTCTCATAGGTGCCTTGCCTGCTCATAGGTGCACCTGATCCTGCAGCCTCCTTTAAAAATAAAGCTGTATGAGTAGTAAAGGTGTTGAAGATAGTGTTGAAGGAGTCTCTCAGATTTTGCTTATGTAAAAGGGAACTTTTGCTTTTTTTGCTTATGTAATCAGGGAACTTCTTTTGTGTAGTATAGGAAAACACACCTTTTTGGCTATAGGGTAGGATCTGGTAATGCTTTTCTTGGTAAGCCAAGAATTTTCAACTTGGCTTGGCCAAATTGAGTATAGAGATAAAGATGACACAGCTGGAAAATGCCTTTCTCTGGAGAAATTTGGGGCTGTGTTTAATACAGGCATGAACTGGTTGTGTCCTTAACTGGTGTGACTCTTTACAATAGCTCTGTTAGCTTCAGAGGCATAGAATTACAAACCTGGCTACATCAGTCACAGAATCACAGAGTCCCAAGGGTTGGAAGGGACCTCAAAAGATCACCTAGTCCAACCCCCCTGCAGGAGCAGGGTAACCTAGAGTACATCACACAGGAACTTGTACAGGCGGGCCTTGAATATCTCCAACATAGGAGACTCCACAGTCCCCCTGGGCAGCCTGTTGCAGTGCTCTGTCACTCTCACAGTAAAGACGTTTATCCTGATGTTCACATGGAACCTCCTATGTTCCAGTTTACACCCATTGCCCCTTGTCCTATCACTGGACATCACTGAA
>JBCJKH010049655.1:0-15726 GCA_039877255.1 Loriculus beryllinus
CCCCGCCGCGCGGGGCGTGGCGGGGGCGGAACCGACCCCTTCCCGGCGCTCCGGGGTTCGGCTGCTGAGCGCAAGTGGAGCTGGAGTCGCAGTTATTCGTGGGCAGGGAGCGTTTCACTGTCGCTATGTCCCATTCGGTTGTCCTGCGTGGTCCTTCGCCGTGGGGTTTCCGCTTGGTGGGCGGTAAAGACTTCAGTGCTCCGTTGACCATCTCCAGGGTGAGCCCGGGAGCGGAGCGGGGTCGGCGGCAGGTGATGGGGAGCGGGGCTGCTGGTACTCGGAGCTGGCGGGCAGCGTCGCTCGGAGGGTTTTTAAACACCGTTTACTATCTATACCCCTAAATAGAGCGCTGCTCTCTGAACACAGCGCTGATAGCCTTCTCCATACTTTGTTTTTTGGGGGATGTTAAATTCATACGCTCCCAAAGTTTTCAGTTCTCAGGACGAAGGAGGGCTTGGATTTGTGCCCTGAACTGAGTTCATAGGCTGTTGGGGTTTTTTTAGGCAGGCACAAGTAAAGTCAGCAAGAAGTTTCTGTGTGCAGGCTGCTGCATTATAGGGTCCCTGCGGGCTGGTAGTAATTACTGTGTAAGTGTGCTCGCACTTGTGTTTAACCTCACAAAGATGTATTTCTGGAAACTTCTTTCCTAGGACACGGCGGCTAGCTTGAGCTAGGCTTTGTGAATAGATAGATGTGAAAACAAACCATCCCCCGTGCAGGAAAGAGCACGGCGACGGGGTGTTATGGGCTGGGTGATGGATGAGGTGCTGCGACCAAGCCGGGCACGTTCCCGGACTCACTGGTGCTTCCATCGCCGTCGGCTGGCTTGGGGAAGGGGCTGGAGAGCTGAGGCTCCTGTCCTTGCACAGCGCCTTGCAGTGGTGTGGTATAGCTGGGCTCTTCTGGGCAGCTGCTGCCGGAGCGCTTGAACGCACCCTGAGAGCATTGAAAGGCTTTGAGAGGAGCTATAACTTAAAAATACTGTCATAACGCATCCAAGCTGTTTGCTGTCTCGTCGTTCATCTGCCAAAGCTGTGATGGAAAAGGGGAAATGCGTTCCCTGAGCTTTAAAGAACTAATTATGGAAGAGAGCGTGTTTTAAAGAGGCTTGGTTTGTGTTCGGGTCCCGGTGCACCCATTACACAGCTTTATGTCTCTGGTTTTACTTTGCACTGTCCACTTACCAAGTGTTCAGTGAGTTTTTTTTCTGAAGGAGCAGCAGGAGATGGATGGAGGGGAGGGAAGACCAGGGCAGCGCAGGGAGCAAGGGCTGGCCGTGCTGCTAGAGTGCTGTGAGGGGAGGCACTTGGCTTCTGGGGCTCAGCTTGCACCTTCTGGGCAGAAGGATGTCCTGTTTCTCCCCCAGTAACGTGGGATGTATTGCAATAAGACAGAAAATCACCTCTCGGTGACTGTAAGAACGTTCCTTGTGCAGAAATGCACATCCCAGTTGAGTGGAGGGAGCCTCTTTTCCTCTTTGAAAGAGGTTTGGTTTAATATTAAACAAGAAAAAACAAAGTCTGCTTCTGCCTAGGCAGGTGCTTTGCCAAATTCCTCGTTTGATTCAGCAGACCTGGGAGGCGTGAGGCTTATTTGCATCAGGCAAGGCTTGCTTGGAGCTGTAACACAAGCAGCGCTCATGGGGTGTTATTTCATGGTACTTGGTGTGACAGCCTATACATTAGATCCTGGTTTACTTTTCCTCCCGCTGAAGAGAAGGGTGATGCCCCGTGTGCTGCTGCTAATGGATGCTCTGGGGGGTGATAAACAACTTGCTGGGATGTAAATACAGGTGTAGGGTGCTCTGCTTGGGCTCCAGTCTCCTAATGGAAGGAGAGACCTCACTGGCTTTGCAAATAGCACCAGAAAAATGTTAAAACTGGGGAAGAATTGGCCTCTGCTGCAGCTCCTGGCTGTGGGGATGCAGGAGGGGGCTTTGCTTGGTTGTGGGTCCCTCCAGCCCTGCCTCTGCAGAGGATGGAGCTGGTGTGCTGCCTTATTCACTTTAATTCTCTCATTGTCTAACCAGGAAATCTGTTCTATCCAGCGTGAACCCCAGGCTGGGCTGGTGCAGGAGGGAGGGAGGCTTTTGCAGCCTAATTGCTGAGGCTTTTGGCTGACTTGTGCTGCCATCAAAGTGCTTTTTTTTTTTTTTTTTTTTGTTTGGTTGGTTTGGTTTAATTGTTTTATATTAAAATGCCATTAAATTACAAACATGTTTTGAACAGCAGAAATTCTGCCGGGAGGCAGGACCGAGCTCTGGGATTCACACATCTATCTGTGTTCCGGCGTGCTCTGGGTGTGCTGGGCTGGATGTGGCTTTGCTGTGCCCCACTTGTGTGCTTGAGGGGGGCTGTGAGCATCCTACCTGCACTGGTTACATTGGGAAGTCATAGGTTGCAGTTGGGGATTGGAGGCATCTGAAAGCCACCCACATCCAGTGCTGGGTGCCAGAGGCTGGTGGCCTGCTTAGGAAACACCAATTCATCTGTGCAGGGGCTGGAGAAAAATACTTGGTTGCCAGCAAGTTGCTTTTCTCTACTCATTGCTCAGCTGCTACAGAAACAGTTTCCCCCCAGACCTCCACTAGCTGTAGCAGGGCAGGAATGTGTTGCTGCCCCAGGAGCCACAGCGAGGGATGCTCTACTGTCTGCTGGGGGCACACCGGGGGGTGCAGCTTCTTCTCTAGAGCCTGTCTGATGTCATTGCTCCAGGTTAAGTGCAGGCAGAGTTCCTTAATGTTGTGTTTATGGGACGTGAACTCCAAGTTTTGCTGTTAGAGAGGAAATAATGAAGCCGTCGCTGGGAAAGGAGCTGCCAGATGAGGCTGAGCTGCGCAAGAGGCGCAGGGATGCAGCTGAACGCTGAGCAGGGAGAGGTCCCCGGAAGTGGTTTGTGATAGTATAGTTAAAGGGGTAGACTTGAAAAAACATGGATTTGGCAGCAAGGAGAAGAAGGATCACAGAGTTCTGCTTTGGACTAAGGCTTGACTTGCTTTCCAGGACTCGTTTTAGTCCCCCCTGTGGTCACCGCACTTGTGCAGGTGGTGATGGTGAGTCCATCCCATGCAGATGTTTCAAACACACTCATAAAATCAAGCAAAGATGGATTTCTCTTGGAAGCAGGTCACTTGCCTCTGTGGTTTGATCAGTCTTGGCTACCAGGTGGTAAAGATCTGATTGCTCCAGTGGCTGGGAACAGCTGATGCTGAGCATTACCTTGGGGAGGCCACACTTGAGTTGAAGCATCGAGTTCTGCACTATTAAGGATAAGGAGAGATAAATACAAATGCAGAAGGGAGTGTATAGGGCATCTTTCTCATGTGGTTACACAAAAAGCTGGGTGTGCTGGCCAGCCTTCTGTTCCCTGCTTGCATTTTTGGGGGACCCAAGCGAGCAGAGCTGGACTTTGCTGGGGTAGTTTGGGGGGGAGATAGCCTTGGGTGCTGCAGCAGCCACAGGGATCATGCGGGTGTGGTGCTGGGAAGGGAATTGTAGCCTCAGGCTGTGCTCTGGGGAAGAAACCTGGCTTGTTTTATACCCACAGTTAGAGTAAGCTAATGCCAGGTGTAATTAATGGTTCCTTCTCCTAATGATATTTATAGGGGAAAGGGAATGACTCAAAACATCTGCTGAGAGTTGGCCTTAATACCTAATAGAAAGTGATTTTAGGACTTAATTAAGTTTCTGGGAGCTGACAGCTGCTTTTCCTTGGTTGAGCAGGTCAACAACTGAGTTCTGTGTTTGCCCTTCCTGGGAAAGAGGATTTACTGTGCCTCTTACTCCAGGTAGCAACAACATTGCCTTTGAGCAGCAACAACAGTTGGGGAACAGCAATGGAATAACTTACTCAGCTGCTCTGGGTGTTGTGCTGGTAACCATGTCAGCAGGTGCTGCTGCACTGTGTGGCATCACATTGATCTACCCCTTGCCTGAGATTAAAAGATAATCATTCATTAGCGTAACAAGAGGAGCTGAATGTGTTTAATCACTTGAACTCGCTCATCCAGCTCTTACAGTAGTTGATGTTGTCATCGACCCAGCTCTGCCAGTGCTAAGCTAAGCACTAGCTGCTGTTAGAATCGTAGGTGCATTGCTTGGCTAAGCAGATAATTGACAAATGGGCTGATTCCAGTCTGGTTTCTAAGTTTTTGGGATAGTTTTCTCTGTATCCGCTGCCTTCAGCATCACTTTACCTACTGGTCTCTAGCATTTTTCAGTTGATTTGGAGCTGTAACACAAGAAGGGAGAGAAATAATTGGCCTGCAACCCATTATCCAGGTATTGTTTGAGTTAAGGTTGACTTTTAAGCTGAAGTAGCTTTTGTACTTGAGCACGTACATGTCCTGTTAAAGGTTAGGATACCTGAGAAGGAATTCTGCTGAGGCAGGAATTCCAGTACAAGTGGTCTTGTTGATTCTGTCGGGTCAAACACATGAGTGCATTGCTGTGATCCCACTTGAATGCGGAGAGTTCCCGCTTGGAATAGTAATTCCCATGAGGCGTGTTCTTGCGTGCTCCCGAATGGGGATGGCAGAACACAAAGCTGTGCGGGTTTACTTACCCTAGGAACTCCACGTGTGGTGGCAAAGGCAAGAGCCAGAGATGCCACCAAAGGGAATGGGGCTTTTTGCTTTGCTTTCCATCAGGGTTTTCTCCTCATTTTACATGTAACTTCTAGGGATTTGATTGTTAAGTGGAAGTGATGCGCTTTGTGCAGAGCTCCCGGATGGACTCAAGTGTTTGTGTTGATGAACCCCAAAACTAGGAGCCCAGCAGATTTCTGCTCACCTTTGATGGTTTTATGCCTGTATAGACCCAAGTGCTGGTAGCTGTTTCTCAGTTGGTTACATGCTAAATCTTGTTAGCACATAAGAGTTCAAGTTAGATGATTTTAAGTGGAAGGAAATAGTTTCTTTTCCGTTCTCATCGTTCTCCCAATGATTGCTTGTAAGGTCTCAAGTGAGGGATCTGGATGGTTCCACTCAAAGTTGTAGCAGTACCCAACAGTTAATCTGAATTACAGGTGAGAACCAACAAAAGTATGTAGCAAGCAGATTTGCTGCTGAAGTTCTTCTCTCACTGGGGCTTTATTTAATAACTGAAAGAGAAGAATAAATGCTCATGCTGGTTCAGGAGACAGTAATGGTAGAATATACTGGAATGAAAGCCTGATGCTAATTACTGTAATCAAGCACGCTGATAATCCAGAGTGGGAAAGCAGACGGAAAGAATGATTCATGTAGGTCCATTCAGGCAAGGGCTGACCTTGGGGCGAGTTGAGCAAAATAAACCCAGCACACCCTTGAAAACACTTGGGGCCTCTGCCAGGTTGAACAAAGCGGAATGAGCTCAATGCGAGGGGTTCTGAGCTGGGGATATTGGGGTTTGTGGGCTCACAACGGTGATGTCAGTTCTCTGACTTCTTGAAGATTAAAGGTTGCTCTTGGGACAGGTACTCAGAGTGAAAGTGGTTGTATCCCACTTGATGCAGGGATAAAAGAGAATAAAGCTGGGTAGCATGCTTACTGAAATGGCCCTGTTAGTGTAGGAAACACACAAGGGGAAATATGTGGCATTATCCTTGTCTTTATTTTTGTTGCTGTATAGCACAATAGCTGGTGATTAATCCTGGTCCTATTCGGGGTAGATAAATCCTTTTATTTTAGTACAAATAAGTCATTATGGATTGTGTGGGATTACTGTAGGCTACCGCAATTTCTTTTACTTTAGCTTGGGGGCAAAATGCACATCAGGAGTCATGTAGCAAATCCTAGAAGGCACAAGTCCTCTCGAATACGGTATTTGTAACTGACTCTGTTTGATCTGTGGGCTCTCAAAACGCATGGACTGAGGGTTCTTGGATACCCAAACACTTATGCAAATGTTTTTGTTTTCTAAGTCATCTGTGACCACAGGTGCTCAAGTGTGAAGGGAAGCAGCACATCTGGTGGTGCTGATAAAACCCGCTAAAGCAAACATGTTCACAGGAGATCCTCTGCTTGACTCGCTGTCAGCCAGATGTATGCCCAAGGAAACCCTAGTACCCGGCCCACAGCCTGTTAATGGAGTGGATTTGTGCAGAGCCATTAACGCTGCACATGCCCTAAACCCTGAAAGATAAGGTTGGGTTTGGTTTCTACTTCAGGCCTTACACAAAGACGTCAGCAAAGCCAAGATTCATTGGGTTACTTGGAGCCGTTGCAAAAATGTCGAGCTGCAGTGTGGCATTCCAGTGGCTTTTACAGCCAGAGAGACCTGGGAGAAACCTGGGTTTGTCACACAGGGAGCAGAGCTCTATTGGAAAGCAAAAAATAAAGAGAAACCTGCTGTGCAAGAGGATTTCAGCCCATAAATCTTCCAAGCCTCGTAAAGATGCCTCAAAGCTCGTGCCACGCTCAGTCGTTCTTGTCAACCAGAGCACCTCAAATTCGCACCCATTAAGCCTTAAGTAGTTTTACACGTTGTGAGGACTGATAGCGGAATACGTGCGAATGACATGTTACAGCTCCAAGCCTCAAAAAGCAAAATATACCCGGTTAAAGCAGGTTATTTAAGGTAATTAGTCTTAATTATCAGATGTGGGCAATGCGCAGCTAAAAGAGGATCTGGTTTTGAACTGACTATGCAGTAACAGGCACCATGGAGCAGATGCTCAGCTGGAGATTGGGTCAGTTACCGTAAACCACACACCACTTCCCAGGAGCCTTTAGGACATGTAAAGCTTCTGGTACACAGAAGCTCCTGCTCCAAGTGCTGCAGCAGCTCTGGGTACCATTGGGCTGAGCATGGCAAGCTTCTGGCAAAACAAGCCAGATGTGGGTGTCTCAATGACATCTGTCTTTCCCAATCCACATTTTGGGGTCAGCACTCAGGTTATGGGGCTGGTTGCTCTAAAACTCATGTCTGATCTCAGTGATGCTCAGCCTTTTCCTTGTACAGAGACCTCAGCCTTTGAGCTGGATTAGGATCTGCGCTATGAACCTGATTCTAAATTTGGATTTGAATCCATTAGTACTTGGATGCAAAAGGATTTTCAAGTTCTTGCCTTTTATAACACTTGTACTCAGGTTCTTTCCTTTTTATACCCTTAACTTTCTTGTTCCCTTCAGTAGTTAAATGAATTAAAGTTGCATAAACCATGCTCTTCATTGAGCTGTGCAGCATACTTACATAATGTCTTGATGCACTGGATGTTATATGAGCAATTAGAAAGATGCAAATAGATTGGTGAGGGATGTGTCAGTTCAATGCAGGGTGCTTGGAAGGGCTGAAGAGAATCCCTGCACAGAATGCTTAAAGGATTTGGGGAATTTATCTTCATTAGTTAGTCATTTTGCTCTGGGTTCTTTCTGGTTTAAAAGCTGCTGCTACTGTAAGCTCATTTGCTGCCCCGTAAGCGTGTTTCCTGATGGCAGAACAGGCTGCCTTTGTTTTGAAGCTGAGAATTTTGTCACCCTATCTTGAAAGCCTCTCGAAGACTTTAATCAGAGCCTTTTGATCACGCTTGCAGAACAGAAAATTCCCCCACATTTGGCCTGTAACAAATTGCCATTGATTTATGAGAAGAGTGGGGTGGTCTGTGTAGGCTTGTCCTATGGGATTGCACGTTTTAACCCGTGAAATCCTGGGAAGATGGCTTAAGTAATTGATGGGATGCTTTGCCTTTTGGTGCAGTAGGGCTTCTTTTCAAAAGGGAAGAAGATCTGGCAGAGAGAAAGCTGCCTTTATAGATTTGGCCTGAATAGGTACTTTTTGTTAATGGGAGTAAAAACTACTGGAAGAATAAATACTAAGTTCTTCTTTCCGACGGCTGGGCCCAGACTATGCAGGCAGCAAGGAGGAACCGTGTCCCCCACCCTTGGGTCCTGACCCACAGATGTTAGAGGCAGGTTTCAGGGGAAAAGAGTTAAAAGGGATTAAGTTAATAAAACAAATTAACCTTTCACTGAGGCTTTGATTATTTTATCTTATGGTGTTGGCCCAGCTCTAGAGCTTGAGCAAAGCTGCCCCTGAGCTGAGCCGTCCCTGCAGGAGTAGTGGGATACCCATAGAGGGGACTTTGCCCTGCAGCCCTGGCATGCTCCCATGGCTGCTCTCCAGGGGGGAAAGTGTAATGCTGAAAGTGTGTGTTTGAAAAGTAAACGAGTAAACTCCTCTTGGTGCAAGTAATCTTGCTTACTAAATGAGATTGCACAGCTTCCAACACCAACTGGCTTAGCACGACAGCTGCCTTAATGTGCTTTGTTTTATTGGCCTGATGTCAGATACTAGCACTCAGTAAATCCTAACGAGGCTCCAGTGGCCAGATAAGATAGCTGCTGCTGGCTTTGGGCTCTTTCCAGTCTGTTGCGTAGCATCAGAGTAGCCACTTGGCTGGGGAGAGCAGAGACTGGGTGGTAATCTTGGGAAAGGTGGTGGGGGAAATAACTGGAAAGACTTCTTTAAAAGCAATTGGTTTGTAATGGTGTGGGTATAGCTCACTGGTCACATTCTCCTCTTACTGAGTCATCAGCTTGTGGGATGTTGATGCTACTGCCTCTAAGTCCCATTTCCCGTCTTTATCCTCATTGTGGAGGTGATGCTCTATATAAAATCCAATCACTGTCCTGGGTTTGCAGGGGCTGTCTGCATGGATCCATGTGGAGCAAAGCACGTGAGAGCCTTGCACGAGGACTCGAACATAGCGCTGGCCCGTAACCAGGCTAGTAGGGCTTTCTGTGGCATGTTTGGTGTCACAGCACAGCTGTGAGTTAGGAGAACTTGAAGTATTTTAAACATTATTCACTGCAATACAAACACTGGACCTGACAGACATTACAATACTAATTCCCAAGCTGCTGTGGCAGCGATGCTGTATCTCAAACTAATGAGTTCTTGGAGTGCAGTTCCATTGCGAGCCCTCAATCTTCTCCATGGCTTGCACAAATTGCTAATAGGAAGATACTGCCAAAAGAATTTGAAATAAACCAGAGTCTAAAAATAGGAAACAGCTAAGAGCCCCATTTATGAACAGCTTATTCTCCAAGGAAACTACAGTCTGGTTAGGATCAGCACAAGAAGAACAATCCATTGGACATCTAGACAGCATTGAATAGACAAGAACAAAATGCAGCTGTCCTGGGTCAAACTGGAGGGCTGTTAGTCCAAAAGGCCACTGCAGATGGGGATGCAGGGTAGACGCCCAGGAAAGCGGATAACAAAAGGCAAGCACATGGAGATGCTTCCGTGGAGGTGCTGGTTGAGCTTCTGGTTGACTTTCTGGTGGGTCTTGCAGCTTCTGTGGCTGTAGAAGGAGCTTAAGGCTCTGTGAATGCTGTGTTTTCTTATACAGGTTCAGAAAACACAACAGGGCAATATGAGCCTATCCTGGGTCGAAGTGTCCTGTGTCAGAGCCTCACAGCTCACGTGTGCTGTGTACAGAAGTACCTCCTGTTGTTTGCTCTGAGTCACGGGGAGCCTGTGAGCAGGGAGGGAGTTGGCTTGGCAGGGTTTTAGTGCAAAATAGCCCAACTGAAGCTATTGAAGGCAAATGGCAAACACTGATTTACTCTGACAACACAACAAAAGGCTTAATTCAGACTGCCAGCTCTACGTAACTGTAAAGAGTGGTTTGGAGCTCCTCAAACACCCCTGGGTTCATGTTTCAGTGGTGTTGGTGGCTGTAGTCACACAGGAGTGGTGCAGCAGCTCTGAGTTATGCTGGGTGCTGCCTGCCTCTTGCTGGCTGTTCAGCCAGCCTTGGTCCTGTGAGCAGCCCCACACCGGGCTTTGGTGGCAAGACCAGATCCTGGATAAACTCCCTGTGAAAACAGAACTGGGAAAAACAAATAGAGATGGAAACAGGGACATGTGCATCCTTCCATTCTAGGAGACTGCCTGTTTCGTGGTGGGTGGGGTGGGGGGGTCATGGCCATCACTTGGTCTCAATCTGTTAAAATCCATCCCTGGTTTGTTCGTGTCTGTTTGCCACCATGCACTGCTGTAAGCTGCATCTAAGGGGAGATAAAGGGCAGAACAGTGATGCTGTTGCCTGGATCTTCTGAGCAGGGTGTGATGGAGCAGAGACCTGAGGCTGGAGATTTTACCTGTGTCAATCAAGAGTAAATGGATTCAAAGCCCCACCACACTCTAAATGCAGTGAGAAATGAATAACCAAAAGTGAGACCCTACTTTCTCACTTTGATAAACCATGTGGTTGCCTAGCACAGTATTAACAGATGCTCTGAATGACTGGAGAGGAAATTAGAGGGCAAGCACATCACTATAAAGAGTTTAAACAGACACATTTACCTGTCCTGCCTGTGCCTCGCATCATTTTATATTGTTGCAGAAATTCAAACCACATTTGGGCTGATGGAAATGAAACGGTAATTTCTCTAGGAACTCTTTTATGGGCTGCAGGATTGCTCTTATGGCTGACCACAAACTGTACCTGGAGCTGTCATTAGCTCCTCAGGAAAGAAGTTAGGAGTTTTATGAGGTTCTGGTATTGCTACAAAACCAGAAGGAAGGGGTTGTGGAGCCTTAATGAGCTGTGTGATGCTCCATGCAGGGCTAGAAAGAGACAGGTCGTTTGAATGGTGGTCAGGAAAAACTGATGTCAAATGTAACCTCTCCACGGGAAGCAATTAGGGGACTGCATGTGCCTTCTAATTACACAGTTAGCCAAAGAGGAGGGGTTCATGGGAGCTTTAGGGATTGAATCTCGTGGCATGATTTCAGGCCTGCAAGCTAAAGGAGTGGAAAGCATCTCCTGGGAAGAGGGTGCTGCGTTGTGTCGAGCAAGAGACAAATCTAAAGAGGACCGGGTTGACAGAAAGCTCTTCCTTAAGAGAGCGTTGTTGTAGGGGATTTGCCCCCAGAGAACTGGGGCTAACTTGCAGTGCCTGGCTCTGACATCCAGGTCCCGGTAGATGCCGTTGGTATGGGCAAAACACGTTTTCTCCATAAATAACTATTCCTTTATCTGCTGCTTATTCCAAGAAACCAGGCTTTTTTAAAGCCGAGCATTCTTTTAAGTGCCACTTTTGTTTCTCCCTGCCTAGATCAACCCTGGCAGTAAAGCAGCCATTGCAAACCTGTGCCCAGGAGACATCATTCTGGCAATTAATGGGGAGAGCACGGAGAACATGACCCATCTAGAAGCACAGAACAAGATCAAAGCATGCATGGACCAGCTGCTGCTCTCCGTGAACAGGTAGGTCCTCTTCTGCTTGAGCTGCTCTTGTGCCAGCTTTGCTGGGTTCTTCGCAGAAGGCCCTGGAGCAGATGTGACCTTAGGCTCAGTTCTGGTGCACGCTCATGGTCTGTGTGCTCTGCAGTTTAAAAAACAGTAAACCAGCATTATTTATGAAAGGCCACCGATAGAAGAAATGGGTTTGGTTCATTTACACGTGTGGGTTACGATTTGTACGTTAAAGCCTGTGAGCTGGGTCAGATCCTTCAATCCAGCGGAGGTTTTGTTGACTCAAGCATCACACTGGGATCAAATCTCACACTTCATTAATACCCACCTATTATTTTCCTAAGCACTTATTCAATAAATATACACCTGAAGGTCCTGCAAATCCACTTTTTGAGAGTATTTCAAAGCACAATGAAAGCTTGGGGTTGTATTTTGGTATTAATCCTGTAGCTGGAAATTCCCAATACAAATCACAAATGATTCAGGCAGAACAAGCACTCCTTATAAGGCTCCCAAATGGCTAATATTATCTGTGATAGATTTACATAAGTGTATACAAGTCTCCACTTCAGATTAAAAAGGCATTTCCTGCCATAAAGAGCTATCATTTACTCTTTATGCTTCCCTTGGAAAACACGTAGTTTGTGACTGGAAGCCTGGGCAGTGGGGAAAGCGCTGCCGTAAATGGAGCAAAGCCTCTCTGGTTCCTCATGGTTCATCTGACAGCGGTGTCCGAGGGAAGGGGAATCCCGTGAGCTCAGCCCATGCCATAGGGATGATGTGGCTTCAGCACTGGGGAATAAGCTAAAATAGAAACCCAAGGGAACCCTTCACGCAGGTGGGATTTCACACAGCCGAGGAGGACGGTTGCTTTGCTTTCCATTGGGAGCAGCTCAGGGAGATTGAATGGTCTTGTACTCCAGCCAGGAGCTGCACCTGGGACAGGATGAGGGTTCCCCTCTGGGCTGTCCAAGGGCTGGTGGAGCTTTCCCTGGAGGAGGTGGAAATCCTCATGTTGTGATGGAAGCTGCTGCAGTGCTTTGGCAGCAGAACAACTTCGTCAAGAGTTAGCTTTGCTGAAAACGGCTTTCACCTGCAGCATGGCAGCGTTTTATTGCCATGCGTGAGGGCTCCTGCAGCGTGAACCCGTGAGCTGAATTCCCACTTTTTCACCTCATTTTAGCCACTGGTATCAGTTGACATCTGTTTCTCAGCTGAGATCAGATCTCGAGTACTTCTCCAGGGTACTGCTGGTGCCCACCCAGTCCTTGTGGTTAGGAAGTGGTGCTTGAATCTTGCAGCCCTCTGGGCTCCTTCCATCCCATACCCTTTCTCCATGAACTGTTGACATTGTGTTACTGAGATAGAGAACAAGATTGGTTTTGTTTTCCAGCTGTGGTCAGTAAATGCCCTTTGACTAGGAAGGAAAATCAGAGTGGGGGGCGAGTCAGTGTGGAATCTGACAGGATGTCCAATGTGACTCATCTGGGTTTTGGGTTGGGGGTGCAGAGAGCATTCAATCTGATGGGAGGAGATACTGATTATCCTGATTATGTGTTTGCTTCATGAAAACATTTGGGTGCATTGATGGGGAAACAAGAGCCAGGAGCATGGACCGTTTGTGGGTAGAATAAGCCATTAGAGTGCAGAACTGTCCCATGCAGCACCACACAGCCTCTCCTCTGTACTTGGGGGGGAGCAATTGAAGTGTGATTTCTGTTGTGATGCAAGTTTTGGCCACAGCCAGGCATAACCGCAAATGGCAGGACTGCAAATAGATCAGTGCATCTCATTGACCAGATGAACGTGCAGTCAAGTAAGAGAAAACAACATCAAACCCAATGTGAGGTTCCTAATGCTGGGCTCAGGGAAGCTCTGTATCTGATCTTCCACATCATCCTGGGGAGGCTGTGTCAGGAGGGCATCAGCAGCAGCACAGACACTGTGGTGAGAAGCTGGCAGAGCTTGGGCCTTTATTCTCCAGACCTCAGATGGAAAAGCTGCTTTGTTTTCTAACAGTAACACAGGCTTGATGAATCCCATCTGGATTCCCCATAGTGATATGTGTTCGTGTGAACAAGTACTTGCACATTAAAATCAGTGATGTTTCTTGCAATCAAGCCTTTCTTCTCCTGGAAGACAGTCAGTGCTCAGGCAAGTGCACACAGCAAGCCTAAGGCACAGAGATAACCCCCTCGGCAGCGCAGCTCATCCTCTTCGTGCTTACGTATTACTGTGTGTTTTCTTATCTCCTGCAAAGAAAGTCATCCCAGCCCCTTTGAGCATTAACACCTCTCATGGTTATGCTGCAGCCCTGGTTATTAGGGAGGACTTGTTCCCTCAAATCAGGTTATGCCTCAGACAAAAGCAGCCATAAGCTTGGATCAGAGCTGTGCTTTGCTTGAGGACAGCACTGAGTGCCTGAAGGACCTTGGGTGCTGGACAGGAGGCCTTGTGGCATCAGTGATGCTGTTCCTGCTGATGCACACTGCTGGAAAGTCTTTGGCAGCGCTGCCCAGACCTGCCCGTCTGTGCTGGAAGGGGAATGCGAGCCCGAGAGCTCCTTTGGAGCTGTTGTCATCTGCCTGCTGGGAGCATGCGGTGCTGCATCCTTCCTGAGAAGCTGGCCACAAGCCCACACGGGGAAGGGGATGTTGCAGCTTCTCAAGTGTGCTGAGGGATGTGGCTCTCATGTTCCCTGCAGCACAGGGTCCCCCTGCTCTCAAGTTGTGGTGAGGGTGGTAAAGCACTGGCACAGGCTGCCCAGAGAAGTGAGGGACGCCCCATCCCTGGAGACATTCAGGGCCAGGCTGGATGTGGTTCTGAGCAGCCTGATCTGATTGAAGGTGCTTCTGCTCGTTGCAGAGGATTGGAACTGGATGAGCTTTGAAGGTCCCTTTTAACCCAAACCATTCTGTGATTCTTTATAAATCCCTTCTCTGTCCTTTATCAAGGACTCTAACTCTCCATGGGGTGGTTTTCCCTTCTTCTCTACATCCCCATTCTCTAAAGCCTTTCTTGGCTAGATCCCTGTCCCCCGGAAGTTAATGGGTGCTCTGTCCCCTCCTTTGTTGGGTCTTATGTTGTCCCAATATGTGTGGGGCCATTTCTGGGCACTGATGCTGTGGAAAGCAAGGCAGCACAGGAGCTTCACTGTTCCAAAACGGAGCAGAACAGCTGTGGAAACCCTCAGCTCTGGATGCTGTTTTGCTCTGGGCATCCCTTGCAGAGCAGGGAGTAGGGGCTGAGAAGGAAGCAATTGGTGTGCATAGGCTGGGAAAACCCAGATTCCATATGGATGCATTGTGCTTGCAATGTGGATCAAATTTGTTCTCATGTGCTTGAGACTGTGACCAAACCCAAGTGCAGAACTGCAGTGAGGTTTGCAGCCACGAGCTGTGCCCTGCTGCAGGATGGATAACTGAATCCTGCTTCCGAGGGGATGAGCAGCATGCAGAGAGCCCTCATGGACCAGTGCACTGCTATGGTTCTGCTGAGTCTGCCTGGAGACTTTGTGTGAAGGCTTTCTCTTTATTCCTGCTCTGTGTACAGAAGTGGAGCTTCTCTGGAAGTTTCTATGGGAGAAAGCCCAGTAATGATCCTGCCGGACGTGGAGCCCCAGTAATCGCTGGAAGCTCACGCAGATGATGCTCTTCCGAGCCCACCTCCCCTGCTCGTGGAGGTGTTGTCGGGGTCTGTTTGCAGTGGATGGGAAGGATGACGGTGTGTGATGTTCTTGAGTTTCCAGTAAAAGCACAACTGAAAAAGTGAATCACAGCTTCCCCTCTGGAGCTCCTCGAGGAGCAATCGAGAGGAAAACCGGCAGCTTTCCAGAGCCTCGGTACACAGCGATGGTTTCAGCCGAGAGGAATGAAGGAGGAGAAATCCCACAGCTTCTCCTTCACATAGCCTGGATGAGCCGGGTCCATGGGGGTGAAAACCCTACATCAGAATATAGAGATGGATCCAACACCTTGTGGTTATCACAGTGAGGTCTGCAATCCTGGGGAATTAGAATCATCATCTGTAGCTGCTTCTACACCAAGTTCAGCTCCTGGAAGGCTAATGGCCATATCAGTGATAAAAATCAGTGTGACCTTAGGGATGTGCTATTGTGGGAGGTGAATGGTGTTGAGGAGATGGGCAGGAACATGGACCATACAGATTGGTGTGGTACAGAGCGATGTGGTGGCTCTGGGGGCTTGCATGGCTGTCGCCTGCTCAGCCGGTCTGGCACCTTCCCAAGTGCTGAAT
The DNA here is from genome assembly GCA_039877255.1 of Loriculus beryllinus. Taxonomy (NCBI): domain Eukaryota; kingdom Metazoa; phylum Chordata; class Aves; order Psittaciformes; family Psittacidae; genus Loriculus; species Loriculus beryllinus. The sequence continues at coordinate 15,442 of JBCJKH010049655.1, forward strand.
GTTAGTTTATAAAGGGATGAAGAAATGAGAAATTGAGTAAGACCCAGGAATTGCTGTAGCTGAAAAGCAGCTCTGCAAATGGAGGGAACAAGACTTGCTGAGCATTACCAGGTGAAAAAACATTTTGGTAGATATATGTGAGCATGTGCAAGTAATCTTCCTGAGGATGATGTTGAGTCCCTTAGAAAACAAGTATCTGAAGGGGGCCTATAGGGATGCTGGGGAGGGACTCTTCATTAGGGACTGCAGTGACAGGACAAGGGGGAACGGGTTCAAACTGAAACA
>JBCJKH010049658.1:0-18725 GCA_039877255.1 Loriculus beryllinus
GTTCTAAGGAAAAAAAGTCCAAAATACAACAGGAAATTAAAAAGAGAACTATCCTTACGGCCACCACTTTACTTACTAAATAGCTACTCTTTAAAAGATGGATCAAAGTTTAGAGGAATGGAATATACAACAACCTGCATAACCAAACAAGAGAAGAAATATGTATAGCTGAGATTTCATGGACAAAACAACACAACTGTTTTAAAAGGGAGTTTGCTCAAGTAATACAAAGAGCTTTGACTTATCTGGTTCTTACAGAAAATAAAATATAATGAAAATGAAAAATAAAAGCAATACAAGATGGAAAGAAACCAAGATAGAGATTCAGTAAAACAGAAGTGATAAAAATACTATTTTTGTTTGTTTTATACACAGGTAAGAGGAACATTAAGGATGTACTTTATCCTCCTGCATGAAGAAGCAAACCTGAGAAAACTATCACAAGGAAACACTACATTTTTATTCAACTTCAACCATGTGAACAGTGCTATGACACTATATGATTATTTGGAGATGTGATCAACAATTAAGCAAGACAGAAAGAATAGCACTTATGAATAATTACAGAAAGCAGAATTCTTAGATTCAATTTCCAGGGGAGTCATCATTTCTACAATTATAAATAAGAATGTGGAAAGACAAACCATACCAATCATACGTTTTCCCTAATGTAACAAAAAAAGCCATCTATCATTTTTCCAACAGACTTTTAGTGGAACATTTAACTGAAGTCACTGTAATGCTTTTGAATTCTTTCAGATTTATTATGTGTGCATCCATTTCCAAGGCAATAACAAGCCTAACCTAACTTTGGAAATAACACTGTAGCACCAATGCAGAGATTTCAGGATCTTGGGAGGATTACACAAAATGCCATTTGTATCTTCTTTGTCATGTGTCTTACTGATTTCGTATCTTTCTCATTAAGCAGTGTGGTAGGTTTTCCTCACTCAATAGCTAAACAAGAAATTGATTTGAGAGAGTTTCTGGTATCCTCAAAAGAAAAAGAAAGAATAAAACCCCACCAATCCAGAACTCTTACCCTCCATGTAAAATAAAAATGTATAAAGTGATGCATAATAACTAACCAAACTCATCTCCTTCTTTAGCAGCTTAATCAGCAACTTGAGAACATCACTGAATCAAAACTCTCATTTTCTTCTGCTCATTCTATCAATCGTAGCTAAATACATTATGCCTCCTTAAAAGAAGATTAGAGAAATCTAATCTCTGACGATCTAAGCACATACCAGAAGGTCCTAAAGCCAATATGAAACAGGCTGAAGAAATACCAAGCATGGAGATTAAATAAATGCTTACAAGGCACACAGAACAAATAGTTAAGAATTCCGGACGTAAACAGTAGTCAGAACACGCTGCTGTGTAGGATGTCTCAAATATATATATATATGCACACTTTATATATATATATGCATTTATATATATATAAATATATATATGCACAGTAATGATGCACAGGATTTCATGCACTAAAAATATGCACTTCTGAGGCAAAACCTTTCAGTGCTACCTTTATGTGCTGGCTCCCAACTGGCTCACTACTTGGCTGTTGCTAATGATACCAGGGCTGACCCCACACTTACAAATATTCTGCCCCCAAACCATTTGGAAAATACACAGGTGTGGTAGTGGGAAAAGGGAACAAACTGTTGGTATGACTGGCAGGGCAGAGGGTGGAGACATGTAATATCTTGAAAAGAAGAAGAAAAGGTCAAATGTCATGTAATTTATAATAAGGACTTAGAATAAAGTAAAAAACATTGACAAGAGGAATGGGAAAACTTACAATGAAAGAAATCCAAGCTTCAGGTGTTGCTACATTTGAGTTAAGTTATAGTGGAGATAACCATGAAATTGCAGAGGTCTCTAATAATATATATGAAAAAATCAGAGGAAGACCACAAAAGGCACACAAAACTGATGGTTCATTCTGTTTGGCCGCTACAGAAGGAAAGAATAGCTTCATCGATATAAGGAGAACAAGGACAAAGATACCAAGAAGAACAGAAGTACAGCACAATATATAATTCAAAACCAGTCTGAACTGCTCATCTATTACTCTGTAGTTGCTATAGTCAGGATGTAGAGTATTAAAATTTGCAAAAAAGAACGAAATGAGTTCTATGAAACTTTTCAGATAAATTAGTTTTCCCTTTTTTCCTACATTGAGACTGGAACAAAGGCTTCCATCAAACCATCTCATCACACAAATCAGTATGCTTATTACTTCAGGCCAGGGCAGGTAAGCTCCTCTTTAGTCAAGTGCATCAAAGTACCTGTTCAACACAAAACACCCGCCTGAAACAGAATAGGGAAGTAATGCAACCAAAAGAGGCACTGATGGTCGGATGGTCCCACAGGACAAAGGTGAAACAGACGACAAAGTACAAGGCAAATACACGTTTTTAACGAAGATGGATGCTGATGTACAGCAAATGTAAGTGAAGGGCCACACACAGCACACCAGGGAGTGATGAAGTGAAGCTGATTTTTTCTCTCTACACAACAGTGCCACTCGGTGGATGGCCAACGGCAGTGAATGGAGATGCCACGCTTGGGAAAAGCCGCGGGGCGGCTTTGCGGCAGTACCTGGGAGGGCAGGGGGATGCTGCGCAGTGCCCGGCAGCCCAGCATCTGCCTCTGCCTCGCCTGCTGAACAAACAACAGCGTTAGAAGGTGTCCCCAGCTTGTGCAATTCACTGACGTAAAGAACTGCAACTGCGGGGTTTGTGGCTGGAAGCCCCTACGTTGAACACAAACAGCATTGTGAGAGCCGGCAAAAAACTCTGGAAGTTTTAATACTCAGTGCATTATATCCTGCATTCTGACACATGCAGAAAAGAAGTGGTTTTAAGAGATCAGCTTATAGCTAAATCTAAACTAAAACAACCAATCAAACCCATTTTGTTTCTGGTACTTCGCACTGACAGTGTCATTTTGCTAGTTTGGGAGAATAATATTCTTATTGTAAATAAGATTTCATAATTGCCTAAAAAATGTATTTTTTTTTTTAAAAAGGAAAAAAAAAAGGCATTTGTTAATCAGTGTTTTAGCCCTTTAAGTTTTATTCAGTCCTGCTATCAGTAAGGACAACTTCTTTTTCCTTCTGAAAAAGCACACTCATTTTCTAGACACGGCTCATAAATAATTCTAAATAAGGAGATTGCTTCTTCAGGGCATATTGGGTGGCTGTGGAAATTCTGTTCATGTTACAACAAATACCACAGAAATATCAGCTCATAAAAACAAACAGTAGTCTGAAAACTCTTTAAACAGCTGATCACAGTTTTGGCAAAACTTCATCTTCAAACTGGTCCTCTAACGTGTCCTTGTGATAAACCAGCATTTACATCAAAATCCTTTTGGATTTCAGCATGAAAGAACCTAGAAGGAAAGCTATCAGAGAAGAAGTGAAAAAATAAGTGCTTTTTTTTCTGGCAACACACTGTGGTTTGAGATTCAAAGAGCATTCAGTATCTGAATGCTCAAGAACCTAGTGGAACACAAAGGGCAACAATTCTTTTCTTTTTATATATATATATTTTTTTGTTATCAATATTTTTCTCTTTCAAGACAATGAACTCAAGTGACAATCCAATGAACTCGACAGGAATTCAGACTTTGTGCCAATGAATTCCTTCACTTTGCAGCATCAAGAGAATATCTGAAACCCTTTTCTATCAGCAGGCTACCTTGTATAATTTATCAGTAATTACACCTGCTCTTCTTCCGTGCCGAGGACAGACTGAATGGGATTAATATACTATCAGGAGGAACTGAACGTCCAATTAGGTGATGGATACTTCGTTCAACTCTGATTTGTAATGGTGAAGACTCGTCTTGGAATTACAGGCTTGCAATGATTTCTTCTTTTTATATTTTTTAATATTTTACTTTTTAATATTATATATTTTATTTTTTCATTTACATTATGTAAATTACACGTGTGTTCTTCTTGAAGGAGCTCAGTAAGTACCCAAAGTGAGAAATAATTACTACTGATTATGTAAACCAATCATCCCTCGTCTAGAGTACAGCACAAGCTACCCCTGGAGGTGGCAATAGGAATGACACTTGTCACTGCTGCTGTCTGTGAGCGGTAACTCTCTAAACAGAGTTGTTAAAGCTGGGAGAGGATTATTTTGCCAGTCCTGTAAGATATCTTGTTACCAAGGACTTCTTCTAACTTAATAAAAAATTAGATCAGGCAATTAATTGAATCCCTTCAAATTTATAATCTACATATTAATTTAAATTGCCAGCACTACTTGAGCATTCTAAACCTAAAAGAAATAATATAAGGGAAATGGATGGCTTCTTTTATGACTTGGTGCCTATCAATCAGACTTACAGCACTCTGGTCTATTATACAGTTCAACTGAGCATCTGTGAGTGTTAGATTGACTGGAAGTGCAGATGCCTATCAATTTAAATCCTAAATCCGTGCCTCTGCCTATCTCAGCTAGATAACCAACCTCCACGATGTTGAACAGAGCTGAAAATACAGTGAAGAACAGGAATATAAGACAATTAGTGACAGCTAGTCAGCAGCTTGGGAGCCCTATATTTACAAACAATGCCAAATAGCTTTTAGATACTCAAAAGCTAGAGCAGAATCTAGACTGAAAAAAGCCAGTGTAGAAGGTAAAAGGCATGTATAAAGTTAATCACAAAGAGGAGTGGATGAGAGCTTCTGAGGCATGAATATATCCTAAATCCTGAATCTTAATGACTGGGATAGAAGTACCCACAACTTCTCAGAGCTGTGGGGGGGTGCCTTCATTCACTGGAGACTGTACAGCAATTTTCTGAGGTGCTGATACTGTCCTGTACAGAACTGAAAAGACTTATATGCGTTTTTAAGGCTTGATGAAGGTGGTGCTGAATTGTTTACAAAGGTATCTGCATCAAGCTTCAAAACAGTCTGCACCACACTGTCACTGCAAAGAAGGTTTATTTTTTTTTCTGCTAAGCTATCCCTACATTTAAACTTACTTTGGAGACAATTCACTGGGCAGCCTTTAAGAGACCTCTATTTCCTCTGCCACAGGCAATATACTGCTAACTGTAAAAGTCTGGAATAACAAACATAGCACTAATATGTAGAACAAATCTCACTCATCTCAACTGATTAAAGAAAGTGTATTTACATTTTGTTGCCTTTAAATTACCCTCAAGTGTTGAACCAAACGTATAAACAGCACAGGGTGAGAAGAAGCTGCAGGTAATAAAGCACTGCAGTTCTTTTTATTTTTTCTTACCATGAAAGTGCTTTGTGCCCTACATCACACATTTGCTCACTTTGTCAACAGCTTTACCCAATCTCCAAATTCCTGTTGGTACAGAAATATGACAGTGACCAAATGTAACTACAGTTTTTCATTCTGATTCTTCTATGGGAAGTGTGAGGTACATTTCTGCATGATGCAACATGTTAATTGTCACATACAAGTGTAAATAGGGTCATCCTTGACCAGCTAGACCAAGATTAACCTACAATAGTTTCCATGTATAGAAGTTTCTTCAAATTGCATGCTTGTTTTATATTAAGCAGGGAAAGAAAATAACCAATTGAGGACCACTTTTAAAACCAAAAAGTGAAAAAAAGAATAATGTTATATGAGGACTATGGATTTCTTTTTTTTTAAGCAAAAAATAGCCTCTCAAAAATTGTGAAAATAATTTCATTCCACACCTAATTTTAATTCCATTGCTGTGAAGAGGATTTGCATCAAAGATTCACTGTGCTTCAATTTTGCATTTGCACTGCAAAACCCTTGCTGGAGTAATTTCTCAGATTAATCTCTGATTCTGAGAGAAGGTGCCTACCTGGATTTTGCCAAGCAGTTGCAGTGGCCCTTACAGATGTGCCTGTATCTCTCTGCTTCAAGCAGATGGTCGGACCTTTCAATTTTCGTCCCCCAGTGTCTGCTGGGGATGTGATGCATCATGAAAGGACTACCTTTGGACCATATGGGTGCCACAGGAAAGGGAAACAATGCTGATTTCAGATATAAGTATTACTTCCCTTCCCCTTCACTTTCAAATTTGCTGAAAAATATGATGCAATCCTATGTAATGGTTCAGGTCAATCAGCACCAGCCCTCAAACTTAGAACCGCCACTCAGGATAAGTTGCTGAAGTGGCAGGCACTGTATCACTCTACATACCCCATGCAAAGAACATACTGCCACAGGCTGTCTGAAGATGAAAAGCAGTAACACATGTTGAGTGTGGCAGAGTACAGAAAACAACTACTGAAGCTGAGCTTGTGACTTTGTTGTTTGAATAAAGTGTCCTCAAGAAATACATATATATATATATATATATAAAAAGGCTCGGGAAAAAAAAGTATTTGCTAAGCATAGAAAGTGCAGAGGACCATCAGAAATTATTAAGAGGCAAAAATATGTTATTGTTCAAGTAATTTCTCAAATGAACTCCACACACTCTAAAAGGAAAAAGATTTCATATATTAAGAATTACTCTGTAATTGATCTAATTGTAAATGATCTAAATTGATAAATGTCCTTCTCTTGTATTTAGCTAACAATGTTATGCATCGGATTTGTGCCCAATAACCTCAGAAAACCTGTATGAAATTAATCTTAGAGTTACAAACATGTTGCACCAAAAAATTAACTGGCTGGTGTTTATTGTGACAGTGTAGGTTGTTGGTACGTCTGATGCAATTTCTGGTTATATATATTTTGAAGGTTCAAAACTTCCTACAGAATTTGTACATTCTTGAGCTAATATCGGCTGCTGGATTACATTGCAAAGTGCTGTTGTACTAAACACAGATGTCCTGAACTTAACAAAATTATGTTTGTTTTTTTTTGTTTCCTCCAAATACGTACCCATTGATATACGACCAATAAAAGGACTTTCTGCAGTCCTTAAGACAGATCACATTACCACACATTTCACCTTTACCTTTGCCCAGCTGAACTGGCATGCTTTCAGACTTCATCATCCTCTGCTGCTGTGCCTGGTGGTGCTGGTGCTGGTGGTGGTGATGGTGCTGAGGAGCTTCCACAGTGCTCCTGACAGGCATTGCAGAGGGGGGGAAGCAGCTCCCGCCCGCAGGAGCACCCACAGCCCCGCCTGAAGCCATAGCTGGAGCAATGAGCTTTCGGCCGAAATTCAGTAGGCTGTTGGAGACTTTGTTAATGTTCAGTGGGGCAGCCTTAGCGCTGGCGCTGGAAAAAGAAGAGAAGAAATCATCACATCCTTGACAGTGGTTTGGACAGGCACAGCGGTGCATGCACTGTCCTCCAAAAGAATTCCAAGACTTGAACATTACATTGCACCTTTCCAATGCTACAGTTGCACTGCGGAATATACACAGGAACCACAGGGACTGCAGTGGTGTGAGCTTTCCCCAGCCAGCAGTGGACAAATTGTTTTGGCCCTTTCTTCCTGAAAATTCCAGACTAATCCCAAACAAAGAAAGGGTGCACCAATTTTCTTAATTTGCCTTTTGAAATGAAAAAAAAAGAAGTAATGACAAAAAGTAGTCCAGGCTCTAAAGCACCGAAAACTTTATGAAACCGACTCCTTGCACTCCTCAGCCAAAGACTGCTTTAGTATTCTGTGAGGTTAAATTCTCTTAGATGTTTAAAATAACTCAAACCCAAACATTTCTTTCGACTAACACCAGACTGTATTTTTTAGGCTGGCAGAGCTAGATGTCTCTTGCTGTTACTTCACCTCTGCCCAGCTCAGCCACTTTAACCCAAGCACTTTATAAAAGGAATCTTTATTTCTAAAGCAATTTTTGCTGAAGAATGATTTCAGGATGTAACACATATACTGGACCATGATCCTTATAATTGTTAATTTTTAACTACAGAGGCTATTTAATTCACTTCAGTTACATCCGACATTAAGAATGAGGAAACAATTGCACCATTTAATGTCTAAAATAGAGGCAAAGAAGCTTCTAATTCCCAGTAGAAGTGACCACATAACCCAGGGATCAGTAAAGCCATTCCTGTTTGTTCATGCAATATTTTCCTGTTTTATATAATTAATGCTTGAAATACCCTTCACAGAAACGTATCACCCTCACAGAGACCCTTCCACTCCTGAGGTTTTATTTTACTCATCTGTACTTCAGTGATATAAAGAGCTGTCTTTAAAAATTTTGAAGAAATACATGTAATTAGAAACAATAAAATCATTGTACTGGGGAAAAAACAGTTTTGCAATGTTTTGGGGAAGCTGAGCTAAAAATAAACTACAAATGAATTAATATGGGTGACTTGTAACTTGTGCAGGCACCTGGAAAAGTGACTTTGACTTTGCTTTTCATATCATTTCCCTATTTGTCTCCAGAGATTTTTTTTTAGAATACACAATATGAATGTGCACACACATATAGAACATTTCCAGAAAATAACAACAGCTGAGTTGTTTAGACTCAGAATAGATACAGTTAAAATGAGACAGCAGGAGAAAGAATGTAAGCCTGCACACTCAGGAGATACAGTCCCAAGCTGCACAGGGCCCTTCTGCCATGTACTGGTGATGAAGAAGGACAGCACGTAGCACTTTTTAGGAGGAGCATCAGCACAAAGAGTGGGACAAAGTGCTGCTTCCCAATTTACAGAAGCTGGAAAGGAATGATGCCTTAATGATGATTACAGAATGTTTCTGTGTCTCCACAGTTTATTGATTGCTGCTGATACTACTAAAAGTCTTCCTGTAGCCACCTGAGAATGACTGAAAAAGTCACTACAAAGAGAGCATCTTCAGAACTATAAAACACTCTTGGAGGAGTCTCACATGGTTTCAAAAGCAAACTGAATACATCATAATGATTTTAAAGAAGAGGGCACAGTAAAATTATTGCTATTAAATTTTACACTGCCACTACCTATCAGATTAATTTAGCAATCAGTTCCCCAAGGCACAGCAGACATACTTAAGGGAAAAAAGAGATTTTTTCTATTTCATCACATGTATGTTGCATCAGAAGAGTCAGCACAGGGCCTTTTATTTAATGCCTTCTCCATTTCAGAAAGAAAACAGATTGTAGATTTGAAGGTAGAAGAAGAAATGCCAAATGCTGGCTTAGCAGATATCAATTGATTATCAGCAATTTGAAATGAATCTAATTAGATCCTGATTTCAAAGGTCATAACAGTAATTCAGAATCCAAACTTTGGTATATTTGGCATATATTTTCCTCTCATTCTGCTGAAACTAGCCACCCAAGAGTGGGTAGTATATATCATTCACTCACCTGAAATATAACCTTAGACAGAATTTAGTGGCTTGCACACTGAGTTTAGGTTTGTGTTGTCAACGGTCTACAACCTTGACAATCAGTAAAAAACCCTTGACTTTGCACAAAAAATGATATTTACTGGAAGTAAATCTTTTTCTCTGAAGGGCTACCTGAGCATCAAAGCCACTGGGTGTTTTGAGATAACCGCACCACTGGAATCATGCTGGCCCAGAGATGCAGGAGACGAAGCTTACAAAGAGGCTTGTATTTGTGTCCAATAGGTTGTTTCCTTCTTGTTTCTTTTTTTTTCAGCAATATTTTGCTTAATAAAACCTATCAGTTTTCCTCCTACACTATTTAATTTGCTGCTTTGACATAAATATAAACCAGGAAAAGTTAGTGTAATTGCATTTTTCAGATGGCTGGAAAGAGACTTTTTGAGAAAATTCACTTTACAGGAAAATTAAACACCAAATTCTTCTCTAAACCATTATTTATGAAATACGATTTAAAAAAATGCTTTCAACAATTATGACTATTTGAGAACTAGAAAGTACAGTTGTCGCAGCTCCTAATACTTGCTATGAACTGATACTGACAATTTCAGAATACATACATGAAAAAAAATGATGCCATCTAAATTTCTTGTCAAGAGGTGGTCTTAAAGAAAGGCATTCTGAAGTAAAATTTGTTGTGCAACTTCTCTGAATCACACCTTCAGAAAATAACAATAGCGAGGTGCTACATCTCTGCAGGAGGTACATTAAAACTGAGCTGAAGTTCAGGAAGATAAGAACAATGTATCTGTTTCTTACCATTTAAATGTCTGATATATTAATGCAAAAGATGATTACAGTCATTAAGCATGGATCAATGTCTACATTTTAACCATCTAAATGTACCAGACATGCACTACAGTTACAAGAAAAATGCTGATTGATTAATATTGTAGACTTATCAGCAGATGCATTTAAAAGTAAGGCATCAGTTTAAAAATATGAGTATCAAGGAGATGTGAATTCCATCCATGAAGGAAACAACTTTGTTCCATCACAATAAGCATCGTTGACCTTGACTGTGAATGGTGTATTTTTAAACTAGCAGTAGGAAGATGATTCAATCCCTGCGGTTTTTTGCTAAGATGAAAATGTTTTAAGACTTATTCAAAGGCATTTCTCTCTTCAGTAGGTAGCCATTATGAGAGATAAGAGACAAATACATGAACATGACAGATTAGAAAGTTTTATATGTGATAAAATAAGCAATATATATTAGCGATCTGCCAAGATATTTGAACTATATTATTGATCCTGTGGAACTAAAAATGAAAAAGATCTGGTAGCTGATCTAATCCATTTCTCTGCTCACTGCAGAACCTAATTTCCTAATGTTACCAGTTCTCTCTTCACTCCAATCTTAAAGAGATTTACTACACTTGACCTACTCTAAATGCTCCTGTGTTGAGATAAATTTATCTCAGTTATTTGTCTATCTGAACTATTGTAAACGATTTCTCCTCTCCTTTAGTGTGTGCCCTGTAGGTATGTGTGCAACAATTATATCCCCACATAAATTTAATGGACATCCATTTCCTCAGAATTTATATTTCCAACAAATGTCATTCTTGATTGGGCTTGATGATTTTTTTTTTTTTTTTTTTTTTCAGAATCCTTGAAATGTTTCTTTTGGGATTTTCAAATAACTTATTTTTTAAATTAAGACAACTCTCTAGACTATTTATTAAAAGAATAAATATAAAACCACCATGATACAAATACAAACCATCAAAAAAATGCAACAGAATGCAGTAATTTCTGACACCCTTCCCTAACTTTAAAGCCTGTTCTTTCTTTTAAAAAAGTTGCTTTTGCAATCACTGCTCAGCTTTAATCTCCATTTTTAAGAGCTTTTTTAATCCACTCCATTTTAATTTTAGCTAGCTTTTAGTGTAACTGGTTTAAACAGAATTTGACAGAGGTTGCAAAGGTTGAAAAGCCTGCAAGTTCCTATGAAACATCAGAGACAGTGTTTGGCCGGGGCCATGGGCAATCCAAGAAACTGTCAGTGATGGTGTAAAGTGAAGCAAGGCATTGCATCTTGTGCCGGCTTGCCTGGTGCCCATCAGCTGCCACCACACACCTGAAACTAGTGCCCACGTTGTGGCCACCCAGTTGTGGCATGGGTACCTCTATACTTGTGACCATCAGACTAAATGGCCTTGACAAGGACTTTATGCAGCAGTGGTACAAATCATTTGCAAAAAAGGGATGAAGGCTGCAAGAAGGTATAATAAAAATTACTTCAAACTGACTTTACATTAGTTCTATTTAACTTACACAGCCTCTGTAACATGGATACTCCAGACTGCAATCAGATGCACCATCAGAAGTAGTTTGGTTACAGAACTCACATTGCCAGTATTTTACCTGCAGTTTCTAGTATACATGTCATTGTGGACGAATGTCTTTAACCTTAAAAAAATGCCAGTGAGCTGACTGCAATACTTTCATTTTTCATGTAAGAACAGGCGAAGTAAAGACTCAAAATAAATGGCATGAAATAAATACAAGTGTGTCTAATGCTGCTTATGTAAGTCCTGCTTGGGATAAAAGTGAAATATTTCTTTATGAAAGGTTTTAGTTCAGTGAGCACATTCAGAAGTAGCTTACCGAGTTTTGTTCATCAAGTCTGCTCCACGCGCTTTGTAATAATCTAAATTTTGTTGGAATTGATGAGTCACTGGTCTTGGATTTCTCTAAAGGAAAAAATGAATTAAAAAATTTAAGAAGAATACCTTATTGAAATTTTCCGAGAGACTTAAAGAAAACATCATAGATACAGTCATTAACGAAGATCAGAAGTGTAGAAATTTAAAGACCATTTCTTTTCCCAGCATCTTGGTTTCTCAAGGCAGTAACGCCAGTTAGATATAAGTGAAGTCTTAAAATACTTAAAATAATACTAAGCATTACCAGTAAGTCCCCTACATGCTCACAGAAAGCAGTGTTCTTTCACACAGCAATGAGGTTGAGTCTGTAGTGGTAACATTTCTAACTAAATCAACGATTCTTGGACAAATTCAGATACTGATCGGATTTCTTCCTTTAGGCCAGCTATAGAATTTGGCCAACTCCAAGCTAAAGTGCTATTTTGAAAGAAAATAGTACTAATAAGGAGAAACCATAGCTAACATTTTGAATTGAATGTATCACTAGCAATGCCTTGGTTAAGCAAAGAATTAAATTTCGTGATACAACCTGCACATTGCCACTAGATGGCACACGGAGCCTTTTTTCTCACCAAATTTCACTCAAAACTGAGACCACAAGTAAGTTCTGCTACAATGAAACATATATAATTAATATTGAAGCCAGAAGCCACTTGTTAGTCTCTGCTTCTGCCATAATGAAACTATTTCACTGAAACCCTCAGTAGTTCTGAAATCATCCTTTCCGGATATAATTATCTGCTGAACATTAAGTTTAGACCAAAGTATATGCATAAAATCTCTTGATCGAATGAATGCATCCTGAAGGATGTTATTTGGAGGGGAAAGTAAGCATGTGTAAGTAAAAAAATTTTCATACAGATGAAACCAAAGTAACAGAGAGGTGTATATATATACACACATACACACATAAATATATCGACACATACAAAAACTAGAGGAGAAATGGCTTAAAGAAATGATTTCTAGTGTAAAAGAAAATTTCTGCATAATAATCGGTATATTGTATAAACCAGTTCTAAATACCTTCCAAGTATTTGCTTTAAAGGTTTATATTACCTCATGCTCTGCTCTGCCTTCTTAATTCTTGCTAGTATTAAATATAGTTTCAATCAACTACACAATGAGCATTTCGAAATAGTCATTCACAAATGAGAGTACATTATATTTTTGATAGAGTCAGACTTCAGCTGTTTCAGCTTCACATATCATATATTTGTCCTCCAGATTTCATTATAGACTTGAGCATCCACAGTCTTATCCCCTCATTTTCCACATAAGAGCAGATAGCCCTCCTTCCTTGGAAACCTTATTTTTGGAGGAAGATACAAGAGCTGCATTTTGAAAGACCCAAATATTGCATGTGCACAAAAGGAGAGAAGACAACTTAAAGAGGTAGTAGATACCAAAGGCCAGGATGATTTCTGGGGTCAAATTTAAGGCTGGGAATTTCCAGATAATTTCCTGCAGTCAGACTTAATCTTCTATGAAATGTCTCATTTTCTTTCTTTGGAAATGCATCAAACACTTTTAAAGTATACCCTGTTTGTAATGTTCATTAAAAAATTAAACAACTAAAAGCTATCAGACAGGCATTAAAAAAATCCTTATCTAGCCTACCACCCACATTGTAATGGCTGCCTGTGTTTTAATTCTCCTGTTATAAAAACAATATTTGCATAACTCTGCCCATTCATATGGCTTGTAAGTCAGTCCTCATCAACAAACAGCAATAACAATGAATCAGCTTTAGTTACTTTTGCTCTAGTTTGGTAATTTAATGCATTTCTATGATAATCAAATCCAAACTGACGTGATGAGGATAACTGATGGTTCCACAACTCCTATGAGAGTAACAAAACAGTGTAACTTTTCTCCCAAGAATTAAGTAACTTTTTTCTTTATATGTTTTGATGACCATTCCAACAACGTGTAAGAGATGGTTAAAAGAACTGGCACTTCTTAGTCATAAGACAAGTCCTTTGAGAAATTCATGCAACCAGACGCTAGCTGCTTTTTGCAATTAGTTTCTAGTAACTCAGTATACATTCAAACTTAGCAAAACCATCAAAATTTCTTTTTTCCACCATCCAATAAATAAAAAAGATGACCATGCATTGCTTCTGAATAAATAATAGAATAAAATAAAAAAGATCATGTGGAACAATATCTTGAAACATATTTATGCAGAAATGACAAGCAATTCAAGACACGAAAGGCTGATCTACTATCTAAGCACTTAAAGCCATTAATAGGAATAATGATCTAACTCGAACATATTGAATGAGGCTCAAGCATTACTTTCACAGGGGCCTACTTAAATTCCTGTGAGGTTTTAAAGGTATCAAAGGAAGAAGCTGTTTAAAGTACTATTACATGCAGTGAAAGAAAAAACCCTCAAAAAAAAAAATGCTGTTGAAAAAACATTAGAAATACAAGACAGTAAATACCATGGGTTACTGCTGCAGCTCCTTTTTTAACACAACAGAGAAATCCTTTTGGAAGATTTCATTATTCAAAACAACCCAACCTGAGGTATATGTTATCAGACAAGTATCTGTAAAATATCACTACAGAAATTTTAACTGCTTCTGAAAACTCAAGTTCTGAAAACTCAGACAGCAAAAAAATACGATTTTAGGAAGATTATGATCTTTATGTCATTCTGATGGTCCTTTAAATTTATATTCTTTTTAACAATTTCAGTCAGTTAAATGTAAGAAGCAGAAATGAAAACCTACACAATTACAAAGTCTCTTCCTTATGAATTTAAAATCATTCCCCTCCCTAAGCATGCAATTTGAGCTGTGCCCTATTACATTCAATGTATTAGGACTGAAGGCTAAACAATTTACAGCAAAACATAGCTCTGTTGATTAAAATATTCACAGTAACCACATTTTTTCCCCTACATCATGCAATTGAGAATGGCCCTATTTATATTTTTAATTGCTTAAGCAAGTAAAGTTTTTCCTTTTTTTTCATTCTGTGTTCTGACTAAGTACCTCAGATAAAATATTTGTTCTTAAAAGGATAATGTTAAAATGAGAGTGAATTCAACCCTTCCAATTAGCAGTTTGTTGAATCCCCTAAAGAAATTGTGTAAGGGCATTATACAGACTAACATATTTATGGTTTTCCCCTTCTAAGGAAAGACAGTGCAGAAATCATAGAGAAAAGCTGTCTGCACCCATACTAGAAATCCATCTTTCTCACACCCGTTTTGTAGGAGCAGTCTATTGGTTTTACCATTCTTCTAATCTTAATTTCTAACTACAGCAATCTTAGTTTCAACTGTTAGAAAATGCCCAGTTTATACTTTTAAAAGAATAGTGTAAGAAATTGAGATACAGAAACACGTAGAAACTGATGTGATTTTGGACTTTTTCTCTTCAAAATATATTAGTCCTGCCCAGAGGGAAGGAGATGCCTTAAAATGTTTCAGGTATCTCTGAGATTCTCCTGCTTCTGAGGCTGTCTGCCTAAAAGATGCCACCTTGTCATCTGCCTGCTTAAACTCTAAACCCTGTCCTCCTTTTGTTCTCAGCCACCACCAGACTGACTCACTCCAGTTCCTGTGGCGGGCAGAAGGTTCTTGAGGGCTTTCTATTTGGCTTTATTCACCTCCATGGTCACAGAGGGTACCCATGCCTGTTCTCTTCCTAGGCAGCTGAGGCCATAGTCAGTATCACACCCAACACAGAAAAGTTTCCCTAAACTTACATAAACTGCTGAAAAACAATCCCCAACAGCTAAGGATTGTACTCTATGTACTCAAATTCCCTAGTATAACCCTTCTCCTCGCTGGTCTCTGGAGACATACCGCATTACATTACCCACAGAATAGGTAGGATATAGCAAAGCATGCGTGTGCATGACAAAAGTCACAGGCAGACTGTTCTACAACATACTAGGAAAACCACGTACTGCAATGTAATGCTATGTTTCATCATCTCAATACACAGTATTTGTAAAAGCTAACATGCAGATGGCAAGTGGAAGAATCTTTATAACACTTTCTTCTCCTTTGCTGAGGTATTTCCTCACTTCTCTGTTCAGTATTATTAACAGGGAAAAAAATCAAATACCATTTTGCACAAAGTCTGAAGGCTCAGAATAAGAGACAAAAATGAAAAAAGAATTTCAATATGTCTGAAGAAAAAATGAGACTTATTTTAGTGAACACGCTATTGCCTCAATGCCAAGGGAAAAGCACTCGTCATTAGAGAAATGAATTGCTCAGCTGTTTATAAGCAAAAAGCTCTGGGGGAATTTCTCAAGGCCCAAACCACAAAGCATTGCAGGGTTACACAAACATATGTTGCAGGTGTTTTAGGGTAGACAGGTGGGAAAATCCCAGCTACTGAAAAATACTTTACTTAATAGACTGTATCTGAAACTAGATAACCTAAATGCAACAGAGAAAAAACAAACAGAACAGCAGCAGTGATTTAACATACATGCAGCAATAAGCTTACCAAAATAATAATCTCACTAGAGCCAAAAGGGATTTTTTAAAACTACTTTTTTCTTTATATCAAACAAATGTTGCCAAATACAATTTTTTTTTTCCTAAAAAATTAATATCTTAAGCCTGAACCAAAGAACAGACTGAACTAAACATTTTTATATATAAGAAAAGGATAATGGTGCAGTGTTGCTCTTTTTATGAAAATATTTTTAAGGAACAGTTTGCTCCTTTTTTTCCTTCTTTAGCTGAAAGGGCAATATTGGTTTGTTGGGTTTTTTTTCATATTTCTCATACAGCCTTAGACATTTTTGTATTGAATTCCTATTTTTTTTCCTTTCATTTGTTTCTAATGAAAGTTGGAGGAGCATATGACCCTATATTCAGTAAGGACTGGAGTTGTCAGCAAAGGTTTAGCTTTTCCTTCTGTTATCACCTATGATTCTTTCTTCAATAAATATGATACAAACAGGACAAAAACTGGGAATAGAGCTGAAACACAGCAGCTGAGGTGTGGATCAGGAGCACAGTTTGTGCAGTTTGGCAGCAGTTTTTCTATTAGGTACTAATAATTAACATGAAGTGCATACTAATGATTATCTAATAATGGCTTAGCTGCAGAGAGAATTTTACCTTCCCTCTTTTTATTTTTCTGTCAGGTATCCATCCAAGCAGCTGTCTCCACTCTATGACTAGACTTACACAGTATAAGCAATGGCTTAACATTACGTAAACATACCACAATATTTTGTACACCAAACAACCAACCCACCCCAAACCCTAGAGCACTCAAAGGAAACATTCCCCAAACAAAACTTTCCTTTCACCTCCTCATCTTCCCCTTCCCTAGTTATACCTTCTGTAGAACAAGCAACACACTGGAGCACAAAAGTTACTCCATCCACCTTTGAACCACCGACTTAAGTACCTACTGAAAAGAAAAGAAATCCAGTGAGACATTAGAGGACATAATGCCAGTTCAAAAGTGGTTCAAAGCCAATAGCAAAATATTATCCAAAATATTTTGGATAATATATCTGCATCTATCAACTCTATGTATGAAAGCAGCACAACATAAGGAGTATACTAATAAAGAACTTCCTTTTATCACAGGAAAACCATAATCCTCAAACTGGGAATAATGCTTCCTGTTTACATTTTTCATAAAGATACTATGGGTCTCAATTGCCGAGCTTGTTATTTATAATGCAATACCAGCATGAAGAATGATCATATTTAATTGTTTCTAAAGAAAATCAGGGAGTGCTTTTTTGCGGCTTTTTTTTTTTTTTTTTCCTTGAAATGACAAAAATTCCCAGGAAAAAACTGCAAAAGAAAGAAAATTCAGTTAACTGGGTCAAGGAAGGAAGAAACCCCTGAACTCCGATCAAGCTGAAATAAAATATCTCCAGTTTTGTTACGTGACAACCATCCATTCCCCTGGCAACTAGAAATTTCAGATACCAGGAAGATATTTTAAATACCATGCGTTATGGTCTGTTTTTAACTTCATATACACAAGCCTTCTCTCACATGGGCATTCTATGACAAGAGATGAAGAAGTGAAAAAAATGACAAGAGAGATTTAAAAATGCTCCAATGATTTGACTGAAAGAAATTTCTAGCTGCATATTGTGGCTTCTAACCTATTGGGAAGCCTTTTCTTAAATTTTATTTATAGTTTCATAGTGCACTGCGTTTTAACAGGTAGATCAAATCCTACCAGAGCAGCTTTTATTGATACCCCAGACAAAAAGACTCCGACCTGCCAACGTTCAAGTTCATAACCTGTGTAAAATCCCCATCTTGCATCAACAGGATTGCTTAAGTACCTTTAAAATCTGCCTCTTAATTTAGTTGCCTGTCTTTCAGCTGAACCTTAGTTTTCAGAAGTAAATTAACTAAATAGTGAGGTATAAATCTGACAGTGTTCAGCCCTACCCCATGACAGATTTATGCTCTGGCATCTTGCAGCCCCTCATGGTTAGGAACAGGAGTTTTACAACATTGTGGAGGATGGATCCAGGCTTTTGAAGGGAGCACACAGTAAGCCTTGCTTTAAACCCTGGAATGCTTCAAATTACGAGATTTAAAATATGACATCTTTATGTACAGAAGAGCTACCACATTATGGTTTTATTGGCACTCGTTTTGGACAACCTGCATAAAACCTTAAAACCACACTTACAGCATTATATATTCTCCAGATACATGCTTATACACAGATTTTACCTATCAGGGAAAACAACAACATTATAAGGCGCTATTTGGTT
>JBCJKH010049659.1:0-33181 GCA_039877255.1 Loriculus beryllinus
TGAGTGCTGATGGGGATTATTGTGGTTTTAGATGGATAGGTTGTCTGTTCTGGGGTGTTTGTGGGATCATCACTGCTTCCGAAAGCATCCTGGAAGGTGTGGTGTAAAAGCTTTTCTGAGCTCAAACCTGGGTGCTGCTCCAGGTCTTGCTCTGCTGGGTGTTGTGCTGAGTACCAGCTCAGCTCTTTGAAGGCAGAGACCGACGCCTTCTGTAGACCACGATCTACATTGTGTTGGTCATTTTTTTTTCCAACTGAATCCAATGACTGGGTAATTAAATTGCTGTGTAACAAAACAGCTAACAGCCTGGTGTTAACCTACCTGGTTTTACGTGAAGCCTACACCTTTCATGAGTTCTGTGCTTAAAAGTAAGAAGCCTTAGCTTTTCTCTGTAACAGTTAACGCTCAGCCCTGGTAGCTAAAAGGCTTATCCTCCTTAGCCTGCCAAAAACGCCTCATTAGTCAGTTTTCCCATACTGCTCTGGTAACTGTTTATTGTTTGTGCACTAGAGGGCTTCCTCAGGATCTGGGTTCTTCCAAAGGCTGATGAAAGAGCATTGCTAGCTGGAGGAATGAGAAGGGCACTCAATGGGTGTGAGGCAATATCCATCCTGCTCACAGGGGTACTCCTGCACTCTCACTGCAAACATTAGCAGAAAGACAGGTGCACAATCACCTTGATGAATATACAATTGAAATAACTAAGCCCTGTTGAACTGTTTGCCTTTCAGCTCCTGCAGGCAATTCAAGCTCCTCTTGAGCCTTTGTGTTGGAAAGGAAAGCCTGCCTTGTTCTTGCACATTGTTTGCCTGTGTTGCAACAAATCTGGTTACTGATGCCCAGGCATACTTTGATTGATGTGCAGATCAAGTGACTGTTGGGAGTGGCTTTTGGGTGACGTTCCATGTACAGTGATGTCAGCAAAAGACTTTAAAAAATTCAGGTGTGGCATAATCTGCCAATTAAACTGATTAGTGCTCTGGCTGAGGCCTGAGAAGCAGCTCTGCTTCACAGCTCTGCTTATTGAACTCTTACTTACTGCCTTTGTCTCACCTTGCACTAGACTTTTACTTAAGTTCACTGCAGCATGCTGTTGTAGAATACCATACCAAGAGCTATGTGCTAGCTCTTTTACTGTCTAGGAAAGCTGCTACCAGCTCACCAATGTCCCTGACCACTTGGAAGCTGTGATGCTGGAAGAAAACCTGTGACTCTGGAAGAAAACCTGTGACTCCTATGGGATTAAGATGGAGTGCCTTGCAGCTCTGCTGGCAGAGCTGAAAGCTAGCCAGGAGGCGATGCAGGCTGGACAGAAGGAGCTAAAGCATGACATGGAAACATCGCAGAAGGAGATCAGAACGGTGTTAGCACTGCAGAGGAGCCAGCAACAGGTGAAAGAAGATCTCCGAGCGGAGGTGAAGTCCAGTCACTTGGATATAAGAACTGTGCTTGAGGAAATCCAGCAAATAAGAGAAGAAATGGAAGCTCGATTAAGTACTCAGGCTGATCTGGTCTTACTGATCAAAGAAGTGAGCACCAATTTAACATGTGTAGACAAGGCTTTCCAGAAAATGGAGGAGAGGCAGAAGGTTTTTACCAGCCTGCATCTTCCTACAAGAGAAAATGTTGAGGAAGGATTTTTTTTTGAAAATTGCTTATACAACTCACACATGGGTTTTGAAAAACCTGTAGAAGCTAACAGTTTGGATGAGGAATGTGAGAAGAAGGTGCTTAGGGGTAAGACAATGGTGACTGCAGAAGTGTGGGGAGAGAAATGAGGTTATTCCTACGTGTACTTGTCAAGTTGTTTGCTCAGGCTATTGGGAATGCTTTTCAGAAATGTAATTTTTTAGAAATTTAATCTCTTGCTTAAAAAACCTAATTGTAGCTGGTGTTGACATTACTACACAGACCTTCCTAGTACATGGGAACAATGGAAAGCTTCGATTTGGCTCTGCAAACCAAAAAGTGGTCAATAGATGGTTCATCTAGTAATCCAGCAACAGTGCACAAGATAAAGAGGCTCAGGAAACCGGTGGTACCAGGCAAGCTCTGAGATAGTAAAGTACAATGTCAAGTATTGGGACAATACCCCAGCACTTAAATGTAACTTAAATGAAACACAACCTAATGTACAGACAGTTGTGTATTTCTTGCTTCTGAATGCCTGCTAACTAGGGAAGTTATTTATGGGAAATGGTTTTCTTCACTGAAAAGCTTGGGATGGGTCTAATGTTCTCCTTAAGGAACTGGAGTTGGCTGCTGCCATCTCCATAGTGAATGTAGAGGGGGTGAGTGGGTTTTTGGACCTTTTCCAAGGTCAGGGGTTATTCTTTTTGCCAGCGAGGTGTCGAATCTTCTGTGAATGATTCAGTGATCAGAAGGTTTTGCAAAATCCCTGCTGATTTTTGTTTTGGTGATTCTTCCCAGTTACTGTGCTACCTGCGGTACTTGCGAATCTGATTTCAGTCTTCAGAAACTGAGCATTTCAGCTAGATTTCGTACAGCGTTTTCAAGCCTGGAGAGGAGTCCAGCTTAAGGGTGGAAATTGTTCTGCTTTACAAGTCTGACTGTATAAAGGTGGCAAGTAAAAAGGCCAGTGTAAGGAGGACTTGAGCTGGTAACCAGTACTGTCTTTAATTTAGAGTTCATCACTGATGTGTTGTATCAGTAATTAGGCTCATGATGCTTTTGTTTTAATGAAAGCATGGTTTTTGTTTTGGCATCACAGCATGCCTTCTGTACAAATCTGGAAACACTCTGTCATTGCCCAGAGGTATGTAGGACATAAATAAGCACTGGAGTGTCACTGGTGTTAATCTGTAGAGGCAGTTCATGCTACAGAATGCTCATGCTAGCAGAGAAGCGCTTTTCAACATTTGAAGTGGCTGCGTGTAGCACATGTCTATGGTAAATTGCCAACAGGAATGTCACTGAATTTCTCTAGTGCCTGTTTTTTGTTCAGCTTTTTTTTAGTATAGTGTTCAGGGCTGGCTTGGTTGGATGTTTGAATGAGCTTCTAGGAAAGGATTGAGTAGTCTGGGCACCTTGATAAAAGCAGTGGCATGAAACTGGCAAACTGATAGAACACTGGAACCAGTGGATGTCTGGAGTCCTGTGTCATTTGTGGGTAGCTGCTTTATCACTGTACTTAAATTAAATAACTTTATTAGGTGTGATAGGTATGATGTAATATTTTTCCAGAATAGAAGTTTTCTGCAAACATTTGTTCAGGTTTAACACAGCTTTGCCAAGAGTTCTACTAATGGATGTAAAAGCCATTTCATACAGTTAATTAAATTATGGCATTAGCATCTGTATCAGTGGATTTACCAAGTACCTTTAAATCAAGAAGAATGCTCTAGTTCTCCACTTTGAATGTTCTCCACTTTCAGTGGAGCATTCAGGAAGGGAGGTGGAATATATGAGAGAGTAGGCATATGTGAGCCAGGAGGGCAGGGAAGGATTGACTGTATATGATTATTCTCTGTTCTTTTTCCCCTCTCTTCTCGATTGTCTCTTGTGATTTTTGAGGGAGCTTCAGAAGGTAACCAGTATTTTCCTAAACACACTATTCTCCACAAGGTTGCTGGAAATCTGACATGATGCTCTCAAATGTGAACTGTCATTCATTTAAAGAGGTTTACTCAAAGGTCATTATGTCTGCACTGTGACAAGTGGTCACATTAGTTAAAATGGTGGTAAAAATAGCCAGAGCAGTCAGCCAACCTCAGTCTTTTTTGTCTACAGATTTGTATTTTGATTTAGGTTATCATGTTGATACATCTTTTAACAGCTCTACTGTGAAACTGCAAGGTGGTATTTCTCTTAACTTACAGTATACCCTTTAGCAGTCAGCATCTCAAGTGTAGTGAAATCTCCAAGAACACAAGAGCATCTGAACATGATAAAGTGATGTGCTTACAATTCCCTAACTATGAGGAATGACAGAAAATCTTGCGTAGAGAGGATATATTTGGAAAATTAATAGGCTTAGGAAGCACTTTATACCTGGCTCAGTAAGAGGCACACAGAATATTAGTATTTTGAACAGGAAACTTGTTTTCAAATGCTTTGAAAACAAGTGAAGGCTGTGCAAGACTTACGTGTAATACAGTGGTTGATGTCTCAGTGAGACTAATATTAACTAAGAAGCAAAGCTTTTGTTATTAATACCGTTTCCAGTTGTGTGGTTGAACCTTACACTGCTTGGACTATTCCAGTTGCTTGACAACCTTCAAGTGCTTGGGCTTCAGAAAGGATTCATTTGGTTAGTTTGTCCCCCTTCTTTTCCACACATTCTTATGGTTCTTTTCTCTAAATCTCACCTCTCAGGTTTTTTCACTGTATCTGGAAGAAATCTTGTTAAGCTGAAACTGTACAAAGTAATCTGCTTAGATATTTTCATTAAATTGCCAAGGGATATTTATGCATTGCATCAGCCTTTTATTGCAAAAGTGTTTGCTCGTTCCCCATGTGATCAAATGGGGAAGATTTGCCCTATCTGCACAGCAATACTGTACTCCCTTTCCAGTCTGAAGGCAGCAAAGAAACCTGTAATCTCTGTGATGTTTCTAAGTCAAGTGCTGGATTATGTGATGTGGTTTGCTCTGACATGAGGTGATTGTGTATTATGAAGGCATTGAGGTAGCAGCATAAGTAGGAATATTAAATCAGCAATGTAATTCTTGGACAGTGGATAATGGCAGCGAAAACTTGAAATACATTCATTTTAGAGCATCCTTAAAAGTCTCATCCTTGTGACTGAAATTGCTGACACAGAAATGCTGCAAGACTCCCAGTTAATGGAGCTCAAATGTGAGCTGCAGAGAGGGGAGTTTTACAATAAAAATTTTGAAAGCAAGTGAAAGGCCAAGTAAATGTAGGGAAAATGTTTTGTTTTGTTTTTTATTCACCGGTACTTTAGAGTGCAGGAGATACTGCACGTTGCAGACAAAAGTGGTCAACTCTTGCGTTAGGAATAAGTTACTGGTTAGGTAGGATGGAGATCTTGCATTTTATGACAATATTTATTCAGAGCACAGTTTGAAGGGCATGCTGAAAAGTAAGCCACAGAATATATGAAGTGAGAATGCACTGCCAAACATTATATACACGGTTATGGTGCTAGAAATCAACTTGGCAGATAACAGTATGTACTCTGCAGCGCTATTGAAATAACCCTTTCTCCCAGGTTAGTGTTTCAGGAAGTGTTTATAAGAACTTACAACTACTTTCTTTTACAACTGTGCTTTAAGTGTTGCTGAGATAATTCAACATAAGTTGCATATTAATTAGTTATTGTTGGTTTTTCAGTTGACAAGGGCAAGCAGCGGAGTCCCAGGAGCTCGTGCATACCAACTCAAGCCTCCTCAGATGTGCATTCGCTTGGTACAAAAGCAGCCGAGCTGACACAGTACAAAACAAAATGTGAGACCCAAAGTGGAATCATCCTGCAGCTGAAAAGGTTCCTGACAAGCAGCAACCAGAAGTTTGAAGCACTAACAGTTGTGATCCAGCACTTGCAGTCTGAGGTAAAAACTCACAGCTAAGCAATTAGGGCTTTAATTGTTTGAACTGTTCTCAACAAGGGTGTCTGAACATACGAGCGTACCAATACAGGACATCTGTGTTTCCATTCCAGTGGTTTCTGTTTTCCTGTGGAAGCAGCAGTAAACCTGCTCCTGGCATCAGCTGGATAAAAAAAAATCCTGACACTGGGGTTTATGGGCTCTTCACATCCTTTTTAAAAGATGAGTTTTTGAATGTTTGTAGTCATAGGGTCCTTCAGGCTTGAGTACCATTCCAAGTATATACCTTAGGTTCTGCCCTTGTAGGAAAGACTAGTTTCAACAGGTAATCTGCATGACCTTGCCTTGTTATTTGACATTGGATAGAATAGTGTGCAAGGGGTGGATATGTTTTTGAGCTACTCAGAATAAAGCATGACTTATAATGGTTTTATTTATTGAATCCAACAGTGTTGCTGCTGGTGTTTTAAATTTGTCAACGTCATTTAAAAAAAAAAACTTAAAAATGTCCCTGGAATTTAGAATAGGATTAATCTGATGTGGTTTAATGTTTATTTGTTCTAGTCTGTTTGACGCGCATAATGACTATATCAATTTGGTACTATACTAGAAACTTTTGGTCTGCCTTGAAAACCTTTGAGAGAAGAAAAATGTGAAGTTATGGAAATCATAACAGTTATGGATTTATACTTCAACTGTTCATGCAGGCTTTAATAGCCATTTCTCTTGCATTTATAACTAATGTTCCAAGATTGGTATCAATTTTATTTCAGCTGTTCTGATATATGGCAGGTTTTACAGTCTGGTATATTAAAAATAGACTGAGTTGTCTTAGTGTGCTGTTAGAAATGTAACAGTCTCTTCTTGTGGGATAATAATCTGCTTGCTCTTCTATTCTATGATTCTATGATTCTATAATACAATAATACTGCATTTAAGCCCAAGTCTGGTTCAACTCTTAAGAGCAATTACTCTTAGGCAGACTTATGGATTTGGTTTGGTGGAGCATTTTAAACTCTTGAATGGAACACCTTTCTCTGCTAAGGAACTAGTTCAAGATCTTCAAAGCAATTTGAAAGAGGATTTTTGGGTACCTGTCATCTGATATGGATTGTGAAATTCATATGTGAAATTCTCACTGCTAACCTGTGCAATCTTCTAATTACTGTATAATAAGCACCTTATGGGAATGGCTATTTAAAAAAGTGGGTGGGGGGTGGGTAGTGTTGAGATGAAGGGAAGAACTGCATACAGGGAACTGGTCATTTTGCTATTCTTCATTATTTTGAAGGTGGAAAGAAAAAATAAATTGTGCTTCTATTAAATTGTGTAAAATTAGTAATCTTGGAGCATGAAGTCTAAGCCTATGAAGCTGAGCTAAATATGACTTTTATACCAGTTATTGGTACTGAGGATTTCTCTCCTTTCCCAGGATAAGACCACACTTGCTGAAGAGTCACTGTTTTGTTGTGTACTTACTGTAGGGCTGAGAAGGTGGTATAAGGAACACTCAAGTATCTGTTAGTTAGCTGGGAAAACATCCTGTAGGATTTCAGTGTTTCAGGAAACACTGCTTCTGTGGTTTGTTTTGGTTTTGTCTGTTGGGATTTTCTTTTTCCTTTATGGTGTTGTGTAGGGTCTGGTGTCACTAACATCATCTCAACTGGACATACATTTATTTTTCTTGGGGATCCCTTCGATGCAATTTTCAAACTTGGGGTGAAATTTAGTCAGGTTTTAGGTCATAGGGCAGGGGCTCATAGCCTAACTACTACAGAGCCAACTGACAGCAGCTTCAGCTTTTCTCTTTAAAAATACTATAAATCATGCTTAGCTGATTACATCAAGATCAGAACTGTGCTTCCATTTCTCCCACTACAGCAAGTGCAAAGTGACACAATGTAGTGTAAGCTGATGAAACAGCTTGCTTGCTGTAACCAGGGCCAGATCCTGCTCTGGACTCCCCAGAGTGAGAGAATTTCCTTGGTAGATTAGCAACACGGACCACTCGAATGTGTGGTCAGAATTAGTTTGAGGGTGCAATGGGGTCAGGGACAGGCTGCTCAGCCAGATGGAGAGAAGAGCTGGAGTGAGCTGTCAGGTTACTTTGAGGCTGTACAGCCCAGCCCCAGCTTCTTGGTGAGACCTGCCCCATCCTCTCCCGCTTTCACTGCAAAGCTGAAGTTCCCGGGAGGTGGTTCGGCTGTGGGTTTATTTGGGTTTGCTTTCCTTTCTCCCCCAAGATGTCCCAGTGCATCCTGATTGCACAAATGTCCAAAGTTACTTCTTACGAGCTCATTTGAAATGGGATACAGCTATGAACGAACTTAGGACTTGCTGGCAATAACTTCTGTCAAGAATGCAGCCAGCCCATCTGGAGTGAAGTTGAGAGGCTGCTGTTGAAGGGTTAAAGGAGATTGAGCAATGCTGCTGTGCTTTTTCTAGCCGAGCAGGAATCTCTCACAAAACTCTGCCCAAGCTCAAACCTGTTTGTTACAAGCATTATCTTGGAGCTGTCAATATTAACAGCTGCCTCTGATCATACCTTCACAGTCAGGCTGTCAGGCTTTGTCCAGGGGGTTGCTGTGCTTTTCATTTTAGAATGAATCTAAAAATTTAGAAATTAAATTTCTTCTGAATTTAAAAGTCCTAGAAACTTGGTTACTGCATCGCAGGAGCTACTGCTGCACTGGTTAATGCCAGACGAAAAGCTTTTTGGCATTGATGCGACGAATAGTGTGTGGCTGGTGAGAACATCATGCTGTATTGAGTTTTTCTGTTTAGACAGCTGTATGCACATGGGCAATGTAAGAACCACCTGTCAAACTGTGGGCTAATCACAAAAGCAAGCTTAGTCTTTCTAGACTACTGCTGCCCCTCTCATCTCCCGGTAATTCCTGTGACTTCATAACTGTTTTCCTGTTTGTTAAGCTCAAATGAGAAAGGAAAAGTGGCAGTACAGAGGAAATGGTGAAATCAACCATTTACAGTAAGTGCATGAAGTGCCAAGGAAAGCTGTCCTCTGCTTGCACCACTGCATTTGAGTTGATCTTTTAGCAACCCTGGTATTCATTGTGCATATTAATTTTGAATGTATTTCTCATCCCTTCAGTAACAGATGTGTTCACAGAGGCTTTAAAATACATGGTTTAGCCCATCTGTGCAAAGCAGGCTATAGATGCACCCCTACAGCCTTGCCCTCTCTTCTGTGATCCTCATGTCTGCATGGGCTGCTGCTTGCCTGGCCTTGAGGAGCCAGTTCAGGCATTCAGTCCGGAAGAAAAAATGATGATGGATCTAGTTTTATAGGTCTGTCCATACCCAAAGTGTTATGAGTATGCCCCTGTGCAGTGGTTCACTATGGGAAGGAGTGGGAGTGAGGAGCCAGCAGTGCTGGTGTGGCAGCATGGACCTCAGAGGTCTGCAGCTGTGAGCAGAAGTCAGGTGCTCCCTTGGGAAGGAAAATCACAAACTCTGATGGTTTTGGTGATGTTTTGCAAGAGTACATCACCAGCTGTGACAACTCCTTTGTGAGCCCCTGCTTCTGCCACTTGAGTGGTGCTCAGCCCCTTGTCCTGCCTCAGGGCTGCTGCCTGCAAGGTTGCATGACCGCTGCAGCTGGGAAGCCTGAACCTCTAACTTGCTGCCATATAGAAACTCTTACGTGTTTGGTAGTGGAGGGTGTTCATTTTAGCAGTGCAGTACCTGCTTGGTTTAAATCTGGTTTTGACTGTTTAAGGGAGGATGAAACAGTAATATGTGATTAGTGATGTGAACAGCTTTGTGACTGTTCAGGGTGTGAATTAACAATACTGCCTCTTCTATCCTCTTACTTTAATGCATAAATTGCCACATTCAGAACTGCTCAGGCAGTTTAGATGGTACAGTGTTTAATTATGATAAACACCCATTTCTGTTCTAGTTTAATAAATGAATCTAATTAAGTGTTTTGAGAGCTCTCAACAGCTTGCTGCTGCAGAAATGAGCTTCAGATTTGTGTCTGTGCCACAGGGTGCTATGGAGATGAACAGAAACCAGGTTCCACTTTTGTGTTTCTCTTGACATGGTTATGGGAAGACTGATATTTACAGTTCCAGATTTACTTTGGAATGACTGTGGTGACATCTTCAAGAAGTTTCCTTGATAAATGCTATTTGAGAGGCTGTAGAGTCTTGACAATAATATGCAGATACCACTAATCGTGGATGTGACACAGGAATGTGCTAGTAATTGTGTGGCTGGAACAGGCTTCAGTATCCTAAGTGGAAGTAGGAATTAACCGTTAGCATATGAGCTACTATAACTGGCACTTCCTGGCATGTAGATGAATGTAAGAGTTCAGACAGTAGTTTTCTTGGGAATTTCTTAGCACTTGAAAGAGGAGGGATTTTCCATCTTGGAATACATGGACACATGTATCAGAAAAGTTTGCCCTGGCCCTTACAGAAGTTCAGCAGAAAATACTTACCAAATAAGAAATGCAAATCCAGCTTAAGGAGCAGAGGAGCACACATGGCATCACTAACCCCAAAACCATTTACAGTGAAAGGAAGAGGTTTGGAACAGTCAAGTTCTTGGCCTATAAATTCAAACTATATTGGCAGGCCTATTGTTTAGGACAGCTGGCTTTGACCTAAAATTTGTAGTTTTGATTTTTCTAGAACCTAACATCAAACTTGGCCAGCTGTCATTGGCATTTTCACCCAAAGTGTACTTCTGCTCTTTAAACCTGGCCTCCCAAAATATGGTTGTAACTTTTTACAAGAGAAAATAAGGATATTTAATTCAGCTATTTTTTTTGTTCAGGTTTTAAAAAATAAATCACTTAGAAGTCAAAAGATAATATCCTGAATTTGAGGAATTCAACTATTTTCTGTTCAGTAAAGGAGAGTATTTCAGTAATAACACAGTAGCTTCCCCTTGTAAAGCAAAACCTTGGCTGTGGCAGCTTGCATCTGACACATAGCTGTTGGGAAGCAAGGAAGCTTCAAATGATTCTCAAGGTTCCTACAACATGTGGGTGCTGCTGGACAAGAGTATTTCTGGCAACAGGTTGAAGATTTATGAGTTCTAATGTCAGAAAAAGATTTTAATCCATTAATTACTGTGAAACTAGGCTCTCTTGGAAATAACTTTTTAGAAGATGCCTCAGTTAAGCAATTTGTTGAGTGCATTTGGGTATTCAGGATGGATTACAGCTGGAGAGGCTCAGGAGTCCCTGTCGATGGCTACTTCTAGCAAAAGGTGTCATGAGAAAAGACATCTTTGAAACAAACTTGGCATTTCAGGCGCCCAGTATTGCTTTCCGTGAAGAAGTTGATTCTCATGACTACCTTATTATTTATCTTCTTTCTTTTCTTTTTTTCTCTCTCCAGGAAGATGCAGAATTAATGACAGTAGCAAACTTAAATGTGTCTGTTACAACATCAAAATTAGAGGGACTACTTAGTGGAAGAAAGAAAAGAGCATCTCTGCTTCTTGTTTCCCTCTTTAGTATTGGTACTGCCTTTTATGATTAAACTTGAAACAGCCCTTAAACATGGAATGATGTAAAGAAAACACGGCAGTACGCTCAAGCATAGGATCTCATTCTAACATTTCAGAGAACTTTATAATTATAATTTTATAGATGTGAGAACTTAAGTTATGACAGTATAACTTGTCAGGGCTGCATCGTAACTGATGGAGCCTTTGTGTAATACTCATGAGATGAACAGACTTAAAAAACCTAGAAAATACTAAGTAGTAAGCAGTTGGTAGGGTAAACTTATTATGAGATTGGAATTTTTATAGAGAAGGAGGAAGTCATTCTATGTGACAACTTGTAAAGTTGTTGCATGAAAGTGAACATCATTTCTAAGTGGGAAAACAAAGATCCCATATAAGATCCCATGTAAAGCTTGTAAAAGCATAAAGAGCCTGCAAGTATATAGCTTGTGTTAAATATATAGTGACTCATAGGAATCCTGTTTAGCTGGTTCTCTGCTTTAGTGTTTCACATACTAAACATTAGAGAATAAACATCTGACTCTCCATAAATGTACCTAGCAAATAACATATTAGAAATAACAGTGGATCTCTATCAGCTAATCACATAAGTGTTGTGTTCTGAGGCTTAACTGAATTCTGTTTGAGATAATAGGGTGAAAGCTGACTGCTTATTTCATTTGGTAAGGAGGCACTGCATAATACTAACAAGGCCAAGAGTAATGTGGAAGTAGTCATTTCACTGCATATTTATTGATTTGAGATGGTTAATGATATATTCATTTCACTACAGTAATAGTCTGCTGCTCCTTTCAAACATATACATGGAGCAGAGGGTGTACATCCTGTTGTTTGGCCAGTTCTTTGGCTCAGAATCTGGTAGTTAGCTGGCTCGTTTCTTAAGCTTGCTTTTGCATCTAAGTGATGTGAAAGAAATGACATTTCAAAGGGGTTTTAACTGGGGTGAGGGGCAGGTGAGTTTAAAAAAAGAAAAAAATGTAAACTTGGTGACTTCTAATGAGAAGATTTCTTTAGAGGATGGTGTTTTGTCAGCAAAGAGGGAACAGGGTCTGGTACAAATACTGCAGTATAAGGACCAAAATAAGTAAATATCATACTGCATAGCGCATATGCATGGCCCTTTTGTTACCCCTCATCATTACTTCCAGGCTATAGCTGATGACACATGAGTGACTGGATTTTATGCAAAGATGTGACTCAGTTTCTACATTACAGCTAATGGTGATGCTCATCTTTTCATGAGTGGTGCAGCACAAGAATGGAGTAGGCTCCAATTTCTAATGCTGTTCTATGAGAGCAGTACCTCCTCAGATGAGAAAGACTTGTCCTATATTGATATCTGTTGACAACTGGGACTGTACCAGTATTAAACAATATTTAAGTAATGATCTTCCATACAATCTAAGCGTATCTCCTGTAAGGTCTAAGCACACGTTACAGAAGTGCTTGCAAATAACCACAATTTATTATTATGTTTTTAAGATGCTCAGTGTTTCTTTCTAAGTTTGATTTTAGGAGTAAGCGCTTGTGGTTTGACAGCAAATGGCTTTCAAATATCAGGCTTTCCTTTCCCAGAATACAGTTAATTTGACTGCAGAACACATTTAAGTGCTTCCACTCTTTGCTGTGCTGATAAATTTTTGGTTTCATGCTTTGACCAAAGTTTATTTAGTTTGGTCTAATAAAATGCTTTTTAAAAAAGCATTGCAGTGCTTTTATATTTAACACTTAATTTCCTCCTTCACATTTTGACTTTTGAAATAACTTCTTTACAAAGTGTATTGCTGATAAAACTAAAAGGCTGATCTACAGCCTTCCAGGTCAGAGGTGCTTCCACCTGCCAGTTCTGCCTGTGACAGGTACAGTTGCTGCCCTTTGCATGACATGCAGGGCTGCCTGCCCATATGCCATGGAGTGCTTGGTACCAGCATCGTCTGGGCCTTTCTCCACCTTCTCTGTGCAGGGACCACATCACATCCCAGCACTATGAGGGGAATGTTTCAGTATGGCTGCTGTATGTTTGTGTCATGGGGAAGGTTCCATAACACAACCTGATTCCCTAGGATATTTCATACCTAGAAGAGGGTTGTGTCTGTTTCTTTGCAATGCACCAGTGCTCTGCAGTTTTGGTTCCAGCAATACATAATGCCTATTCTGAACCTGTTAATAGCTAGAAAATACAAGGTTTCGAATGAGTACAGTTTTAAGGTATTGGTGTGACATAGTTGCTTGAAATTAAAACCAGAAAACTAAACAAACCTGTATTATGGTATATAAATGCAAACTTTTCAGTGTTGATGCTTGTGAATTCTTCCTTCTGTAGTGCAGCTCCAAAAGAGTATACCTTTTGTTGCCAGAGGGAATGTGGTGGTTGAAAATGCGAACAGTGATGTCTGGCTAATTACTATCAGATGGGTAGTGTAGCTTACTTGGTCACGCATACTCAAACTTCCCTTTTCTACCGTGGTTTGCTCTTTTACATCGAGTGGATGTTGAAGGACTTGTAGCTCTTAACGTGGAGGCAGAACTTGCAGAATAGGGCTTTTTAGCTGGACAGGGTCTACCTGTAGCTCTCAAAGCCCTGACTTGCAGACAGAGCATGGGGGGCCCTCACAGCTCCTGGATTTGGGATCTGCAAAGGAGTTGTGGGATGTGTGAGGAATAACCACCCATTCCAGCTTGAAAACTCTTCATAACCTGAGCTCTCAGAGGTGTCTTGTGTCTTACTCGTGTGAAGATTTGGTACAGGTACACAGGTAGAAGTAGGTATAGGAACATAGGTAGAAATACCTTTTTTTGTTCATTCTAGGATGTGGACTTCTGTCGAGCTTCCTGCTGTCAAAGCAGAGTGTTGGAAACAGTTCAGACATTGATGTGTCTTCACCCTCGTTATCCAGAATGACCCTAGGCTGGGCTGTTCGAATCTCAAGAGGTAGCAAAAACAGCTGGTTGCCAGGAAAAATACTCTTAAGCCTGTATCCAGGCTACATAATTGCCAGTAACACAAACATGAATGACAAGTTCTATAATTTATTCCATTCCTGACTTGGTCATTTATGTGATCTTGAAACTGCTGTATCCTCCAAGCCCCACCTTGGACATTGCCTCCATCCAGTTGTAGTGGAGCATACCTCACCTTTTCAGGTGTCCTTGTTGTGGGCACACAGTCCTCTGGATTTGCTTGTCAGAGTGTCAGAACTGCCTGACCTCCTTCAGAGCAAGAAATGTCCGAGTCTCTTTTATCCTGAGAATTTTTCTGTAACATGTGATAGCAGAGGTGTACCACCCCAGTACTGCCTGTGGCAAGGCTTTTATCCCCAAGCTCTCTTCTTGTTCCTTCCTACAGCTTCCATGTTTTTTATGGTGGTGGGAAACTTTTGGGTAAAACTCAACCAGATTTCTTGTGCACCTACCATAGATTCTTTTGACCTAAGAAAAACAGCTACCCAGTAATCTACATGATCTTGGCATAAACTCCTAAATCGTGCTAGAAACAGCTTTAAGTTTGTATGAAGGTCTTCCTTGGGTCTCTGACAGCAAAACAAGAATGAACCCTATTGCCAGACTTACCTGGGTAAGTGAACAATGCCAAAATTGCTCAATCTTGTATGCTTCCATCCTGGTTCCGCTCCTTCAATTTCTGGTACTGATTTCTCAAGCAGCATCTTGTCAAGGATAAACAAGAAGGTTGCTTGATATTTTAGCCCAAAGCACATGCATACCTGTCTTTAAATACTGAGGGTGGCCCTCACTGGATTATTCAAGTGGGCTAAGTGCAGCAGAAAGCAAGAAACATTAAAAAATATAGTAAGGCAACATTATTTTATTTTATTTTGTGTTTTTAGTCTTGGTCTCCATCAGTTCTTGGTATATTCTGATCTCCTGTGCCCTTGTCAGATTGCTCTACCTGTAAAATACGTGAATTGTGAAGCGGATCTTTGGAAACACTAACTAAAATCAGCAGCGTTTCTTTCCAAAGGGCCTGCAGTGTGGTCCAGCTGCTGAGCTGAGGGGGCAAAATTTGAGTTGTTTTACGAACAGAGTGAGCTGGAAGTAATAAGGTTCAAGGATGACTTTTTGAGAATTAGAATAAAGAATGAATATGCAAACCAAGGGGAGAGTGAACATAAAATCTCCTACGTGTTGTTTGTATGTTACTTTGGTAATGGACAAAGTTACTGTAAAAGCTTTGAGAAATCCCATGTGGAGCCTTGCAGCATGAAAATGAAAGTGCTTTGGTAGCTACCTTGTTTGCACATCCATTATGTGGTTGTGCCCTAGTGTGCTAGGATGCAGCTCAATCCCCAGTGCAGCGTTCGGGTTTTCATCAGTGGATGCTGTGTCCGTAGCCGGAGCTGGTGATGAGTAGGAGCGGGATGACTCATCTCTCCTTCCTGACCAGGGGAGAACAGGGCGAGTCCTTTGCATAGCTGAGCTCTGCTCTCCTGAGGATTTGCTGTGGAGGAGAGGCGTGGTTTTCAGTCTTAGACCACTGCCGCTGCAGAAAGCACCCAAGTGCTTAATGGACAACTGCAGCACAGTTACTCAGTACCAATGTGACAGTGTCCATGTAACTGTTAAGTATTAAAAGGGGATCTTTCCCCACACAAGGTCAAAAAACAAGTGTTCCTATTAGAGGGTTGCCTTTTCTTCTGACCTGGCTTTTCAGCTGCAGGGTAATTTCCTGTAACTTGCAGCAGATGAGAGTGCATGCATAAAAATAACTCATTTTGATTAGTATTATGTCCGGTCTTAATACATCACTGGTTTCTGGGTGTTCATTCTTTCTATGTTTTTCTTATGAGTGATGCATTTTATTGCTTTATTTGCTCTGCAGGCATGCAGTGAGTATTGGCTACCCCTAGGACAGGGCACTTTTAAGATGTTAGCCTGGGGTCAAGCTGTGGCCAGAGTGATGGGGGGCAAATGGGGAACCTGTGGCAAAGGTAAGGTGTTCCCTGGGGAAAACCAGGTGCAGGCGTGACCGTGCCGGTGTGCAAACTCGTCTGTTGTGGTCAGTGGTGGAGGAGCCCATGTGATGTTGAGGCCAGTGCATTGTTACTGTTTTCCTCTGATGTATCCTAGCTGAAGGAAAAACATGCAAAGTGAGTTTCCAGCTCTTTGCATGCGCTGGGGCTGTGAACATGAGCCGGGGCATTGACAAGCAGCAGAGCTGCTGTATCTGTGCCTCTCCCATTCAGCTCGGGCCTCCCGTGGCTTATTTTTGCATCAGCAAATTAAATGTGAAAGCAGCGTATAGAAAGCTTGGAACGGCTAAAGATAAGGTCCATTATCTACAGAGAAGGGCAGCATTCCCTTTGCGATCCCGGCTGCCGTTCGAGCAAGCAGAGATCGATCAGTGTAATGTCTGGGGCTCGCCTTTCATAAAAGAAGGGCTGTGGCTTTAAGTAAGCGCTGGCTGCCTGTGCCAATTGCAGAAGCTGCAGTGTCTGCCGCTGCCGGAGCCATCGGCACGGAAGCGGGGTAACCTGCGGAGGCAAGGTCCGGCCTCGCCGCTCGGCCGCAGCCGGAGCCGCCACCTGCGCGTCGCCTATGAGGGGCCGGGGGGCCGAGCGGGGGGCTGCCGGCGGTGGAAGATGGGCTGCTCCAGCAGCAGGCTGTGCCTCTATTCCCAGTGTGCTGCAGCAAGGGTAACCGGGGGTTGTTTCCCACTGCTTTTCCCAGGGCAGGGAGCTGGACGGGAGCGTGGACTGAGTGAGCAAGGTGAACGCGGCCTGGCAGCGGGAAGCCCGGCCCTTGTCACCTCCGCGCCGTGGGTGCGAGGTGCTGGTCGCCGAGTCACGGAGCGGCTCTGCTGTGGCTGCGCCTGAGCTGCTCCCTGGGGTGAGGGTCTGGGGCAGAGGAGCCTGGCGGCCGCCTTCCCCTAACTGGGGACAGCCCCTAGGCAGGGCAGGGAGATGGGTGCTTCTGCGTGTTTTAGCACAGATTTGCAGTGATTCTGTCAGTATAAAACCCATCATCTATCTTAAAATCAAGAACTGCCAGCAATGGGGTGGGCTGTGTTCAACTTTGCACAGGGCTGTGCCTTTTCTTCATGGAAGTCCGAGCGTTTAACAAAGTTCTGGGGTTTGTGTTTGAGTAAGCTTAAGATAAATATTTAATGCATGCCTCTTTGACATATACCATACTTTTGTGCCCTTGACAGCTATCAGTTGGTTTGTTCTGGAGGCTTATATCGCTACACCCATCATAAAATATATAATTAATTGCTGCAAAGTGATTGCAGTGTTATCCTGGAAAAAGCTATTCTTTGTTTTAAAGTGTAACTTCCTTAACAACAGGAGAACATCTGTGTATTTTGTAACAGTAGAGCTGTTATCCTAAATGATTCATTTCTTGGCTTCTTGCTTCTCTTGTTTTCCTGAAGAAGACATGTAAGTTAATTATTGGAAGGTGCCCTGCTCAGATCACTAGTAACCAAACGTTTGGGTTTGTGTTGTTTTTTTTCCGTCTGCAGAGAGAGGAAGCACTGAAGCAGCGCAAAGAGTTATCTCAAGAACTGGTTAACCTTCGAGGAGAACTAGGTAAGAGTTTATTTTTGTACCCTGCATGAGAACAGAAATGTAGCAAAACAGAACTGCAGAGAGACAGATGCTCTGGTATTGTAATGGCAGTCATTGAATTCCCTGCCTGAATTCTTCTCAGATGTATTTCTCTGGGGCCTGACAGTGTGACCCCAGGTTCACCGGATTCCTGGCACTGATCTGACTGCGCCTGGCGGGGCCTCCTTGAAAAACATGCGTCTGATGACCAAAGCTCTCACTTCCTTAAGAACGGGAGGATGGCTGACAGTACATATGCTTGAGTTAATCCCTAGTTTATTTGTTTGCTGTCTTCCAGAGAACTGTTGGCAAAGATCCATAAACCTGTAAAATATGCTGTGCAAAATCTACATTTTGCCTTAATGGCTAGTAGGTGAATGAGTGTAAAATTAACAGAAGGAAATGCTATCAAGCTAATGAGATTCAATCTTTGAACTCATCCTAGTGGACAGCTGTAATGTGAAATTAAGCTATTATGTGCAAGGGCTGGTTGTGCCAACTTTGAAGCTTGATTTAACTGTGTTTAATGGTAACTTCGTGTAACTTGTTTAATCTCAAAGCAGAATCATCTTGTGGAGTGCAAAAAGTCATTGGGTTAAAAATGATAGCACTTGGAAGTGAAGCTGGCATTTTACAAAAACACACTTCTGTTATGGTGAAGCCCCTTTAAAGAAGAGAGAAAGAAAAGAAAGCTTTGAAAGCAGAAGCAACACATGTGGAGCAGTTTCGGATATGTCTCTTGTTATTGAAAAGTTGGAAATGTTTATTTTCACATGCTTTGGAAGCTGAGTATTGTGTCAGCCAAACTTGAACATGGATGTAGGTCTTGTTACATGCAGGTGGTGTATTTAATGTTCAGATTTATTTTTTAGCCCTGATTAAGGCAGGCATTCCCTGGCACAGTTGGAAGTGTGGTGGGGAGGGAGAGGTCTTCGCCATGGCTGAAGCATTTGTCACTATTACTGTCATCCATTTAAGAGGGTTATGTTTAACATGCAGCTTTTTGGAGAGCTTTATTTGGTGCTGCATAAAATTGCAAATGTGTGAATAGGGAGTATGACAAGCAGAGAAAGCTTTACAGCCTGAGTAGGTAGAGTACCAAAGATACTGGAGAAATTTGTAGCATTTTCTTTCTTGGAAGCGTAGTATTAAAAGGCTGAGGGTTTTCTAGAGATTGGTGCAGTCTGGCATCTGCCAAGCTGCAGCTTCTGACCTTCCTACTGATGAAGCACCTGGCTTACTGCTCTGCAGTAGTTTCAGGCAGGTTTTAGTAGGGGTGGGTGGCTTTGAAAGAGCCTGGCCTTCCTCTGCCTTTTCACTGCTCTGTCGTGCCCTGTGCCAGCACTGTTGCCTGGGCAGCTGTGCACCCAGCTGTGTGGTGAGGTGCCTGGGGACCTGAGCCAGCTGAGAACTGGTGGCTTGAAATGCTGTTTTGCCAAAGCTGCCTTGGCCTGGCATAGAGTGGGGCTACAGGAGCACTGGTGTTGGAGCAGGGGAAGGGGCAGAAGCAGCAGGGTGGAGGGTTGTGTCCCTCGTCATCTGCAGTCAGCACTGCTTCCACCCTGAATTGATGACAGAACTAGAGTCGTAGTGTGGAAGCAGGCTTCTTGCATTCCTACATCTACAAACTTGTGTTATAAACATTATAAACTAGATTTTTTTTTCTATGTACATACACGTGACTTTCTGAGTAAACCCATTTATTTACCTTATAATGAAAGTGACTTCACAAGGTTTGCTATATAGCAAGAAGCTCCTTATCTTTCCATGTGCATCTTCAGTATGATTTTTCCTTTTATCAACCTAGGTTCTATGTTTAGTATTCACCAGAAAAGGGAAAATTCAGCATAGATGGGCAGACCAGATAGGGTTTGGGTTTTTTGTTTGTTTTGAAAGCTTAGTTCTTTCTAAGGGTGCCTCACTCATAAATGAGCTTCCTGCAAATTTGTTACCTTCCAGGTTTGATTAACAGCCTGCAGAGCTCTTATGTGGGACTCCTGATGCAAGAATATGCCATTCAGTAGGTAGATAACTAGAAAAAAAACCCCTCTAATGCAACAGAGCTTGATGGATGTGTGATGCCTGAGTGCACAGAGCTGTCAACCAGGGATGCTAGCTGTTGTGCTGCTGGACGAGGTCATCAGCCGTCTCCCTCATGGAGCGCATCTTATTGGGTAAGCTCCACAGGAGCATTGGAATGGCAGCCTCAGACTCACTTCCCTTTGTGAGCTTTCCAGACCATGGTTTCAGCAAAGCATTTATCTTCATGCAGCTCCTTTGTCTTAACCACGTCACATGTCTAGCCTGTCTGTACTTCTCCCCTCAGCTTGTAAAGGGGATTTAATCAGAAAATAAAGACTACACAGGTCTTCAATTCTGTCTACCCTTCAAAATATTTGTTTTGGGGTTTTTCAAGTTAAAAAACAGATCCAGCCAGACCCCCATTCGTTGACAAGGTGTGAGAAAAGCATTCTTGTAGTGATAGCTGTAGCTAAAAATAATCTGTTTAAATACACACCTGCTAATCAGCTTTCTCTTGCCACTGTTAAATGGATATAGCTGAATGTAAGGTTTCTGTGAGATAATTTGATGGAAGTACTGTGAATTTTGATTTGCAGTATTATCTAGGCATAGATTGGCTCAGAGAGTACATTTAGAATCTTATTTTGGCTGTGTGGACACTCACACATGTTCTGTGGAGCCTTGGCTGCTGTGTTGTCAATGCAGCTTGGGAACAGGCAGTCTAGGAAGAGGAACCAGGTGCACCCAGCCAAGTGTCGAGTGTGTCCTGCGTGTTGCTGAGTAAGAGGATTGTGCAGTCACCTGCAGGTTGCACCCGGTATGGGTTGCACTCCGCAGTTTCTGAAGCTCCTTGATTTACCTTGCAAAACCAAAGCGGCTTGCTGTCAGGTTGTCTGTTTTGCTCAGTTATTCTGAATGACCCTTTCTACCAAAATACCTTTTTGTATAATGATTTAAATAGGCATTACAATCCCAGAATCTGCCTTTTGCAGTGACCTTGTGGCTGTGCAGTGTGGGGTTGATGGTTACCAGGCACTGCTTTCTGCTCCCAGCAGATGGAAACATGTGAGGATTAGCAGTGGTACTGGTTTGGGGATGGGCTCTTCCAAAGGAGTTCAAATTCATTAACAGGCAGGTTCTGAATTTGGGTTTCCTTAACATCTCCAGCCACAGATACTTTGCGGTTTGAATGTAAACACCTTAGTTCTGAGAGCGTGGAGTAAGTACAGATGTCCTGTTTGTCATCTTCGTAATTAAGATGCAAGCTAGTGTGTAAATCATTTCTGGTTACTTGTTTAATTGCATAAGTAGAAACTGCAAGAGCTGCATGTTTCTGGGAAGGTACAGAAGGACTCCTCTAAACTAATTGTGCTCCACATTGTTTGGGAGGCTCTTTGCAACCACGCTGGATGTGATCCAGCTCAGCGGTGCTATGGAACTGCAGGTGTAAAGCTGGCTCAGCATGTGCTTGCCTTGGCCCGGGGAAAATTGCCACTTGTGAGCCTTTTCCAGTGGGCTGGAGAGGTTTATGTGTACCCAGTGCAGCCAGCCAAATGCATGACCCCTCTCCCTCCTCTCTGCTGTTGCCATTCGTAAGCAATATTTTCTTCAAAATACCTTCATGCCATTTTTTTATTAATAAATGACCTTTAGAATGTCTTGGAGATTGGGTTAAAGAAGAGTGTTGCGTTTTATGGACAGATAGAGTGAGTGTGATTTGGTTTTCAGGTTTTGGTGATCCCTAAAAACATCTAATAGTAGGTGGACATTTCTATCAATCATTTAAGGCAGGGCCTAACTTGCCACAAATTGTATGCTTGCCTGCTTCCTGGCACTGTAGTGTTTGCAGCATTAGAGGATAGGAGCTTACTTCCCGGAGGGTGTGTGAATGTTTCACACATTCATTCAACTGTACCTACTTCAGTATAGCTTCCAGCATGCTTTTTTGGTCTACCTGCCTCTTTTCAACTTGACCAACAACAAAGCCATGAAATGCGGCTTAACATCCTGGAGTATGCTATGTTATAGAAGTAACCCCAAGAGAAACTTGGTCATAAACTTGAAAGCCTCTTTTGGTAGAAGAATTCCCAATATTGAGAATCTGCCAGAAACATAATTGCTAGATAACAGTAGAAAAAAATATGGAGAAGGAAATGAGCCTTTGTGTCTATAGTAGACTTAGTGATCAGTGGAACATACACAATAGATCTTGCAGTGTGAAATAACAAAGAGCAATAAAGTAACACCATGCTAAATACTCCATGTTTTCTGGTAATTACCCCTGTTCACATCCCCCACATCTATTGAAATGCTGCTAGCTTACTGTTCTAGTGACCTCTATTTCAAAATCTCAGACAGTCTAATGGCATTTCATAAATCATAACTAGAACAGCGAGTGACCCAGACTATTTTATGAAGATAGCTATTGTTTCAAAACAATTTAATTCAGGATTCAAGAAAAAAAGATCCATTATGGTTTGTCTTCTTAGAGCTATGGTTATGATGACCTTTATGGAATTCAAGTTGAAAAATGTTTTTATGTAAGCAGTTTAGCCATAAGGACTGAATTAGATGATGAATGTTTTATAGTTAAAATAAGAAAAACCCCTACATGTTGTGAGAAGGGGATACTGCACAATTGTGAGGTCTTGTCTCTTGGCTGCTTCTAGTGAAAATACGAAATAGGTTTCTTGGGAATACCAAGGAAACTCTTGCAGTCCTCTCCTTGAGCTGGTGCTGCTGTTCGTGCTGTTTGGATCTGCTGCCATTTGCACGATTGCAGGGAGTTGCCATGTGCTTGGCTCTCCACACTTCTCTTTTGCAGGCATTTGGTTTTATGGCTTGGCACATACAGAGCATTGCAATGAAATGCCAAAGATGCAGGTGGCCACCATCAGCTACTACAGATGAATGTTAATTTTGCACATCAAAACCAGCATTCCTGATCTCAAGATATGTTATTGCCAGATCTCAGAAACTTCCTGTGATTGCCAGAGGCCGTGGTTCAGCCCGGAAGATGCAGGCTCTTCATTTATAATAAGCAGGTGCTAGGAAGCTTAAACTTACAAATTAATATTGCTTCCTGTTGTAATAATATAGGGAGAGACAGTGTTGTCTGATTGGGAGGAGAGGCTGGGGCAACCAAGTGGGGACAAATATTAATAGCTTTGCTATTTGAATAACGATGTAAATCTTGCTTCTGGCTGCTAAGTACTCCGTTCCATGTGCCCCATCTTTAAAACTTCAAACTGCTTAGGGCTACAGATGAGATTGAACAACTTAATGGATAAATGATGGCACATCTCTTCATCTTTATGGCTTGATTTTTTCTCTCAAGTGCTGTTGGGTTTTTTTTGCTTAAATTCTGTGATCTGTTCTAATGCATAGCATAATGTAGATGTGGAATTGCAGAGAAAAGCACTTTAATAAAGGAAGCACAGTAGTTGTCTACAAAAGCTCTGAAGCGTGCCCTTCAGGTGTTTCTGAAGTGGATGAGAAGTTGAAATAGAGATTTTGTGTGTTCTGCTGGAAGAGCACGTTACAGATTTTTGTTCAAGATCAAGCACCAGTTCAATGATAAAACTCTTGAGTAGCAATCAAGGTTGGGTAGTCAGGAGTTTTACAGCATCTCCTTACAGTGCATGAATTGCCAAACTAAGGAATTGGGGTTTTTTCATAGCTTGTCCCTCTCTTAAGGCAATGTACAGTCATAAAATACATGATTCAGTCTGGAAAATCATGGAGCTGTGCAAAGTATTTGCTGCAGACACCTGAATCTCAAGTATGGGGCAAACGTTGGTTTACAGGACTTCTCATGATTTCAAATGGACAGTTCCTCATTGGGTGCTTTTGCTGAACCTTCACATGTGCAGGTTATCGTACTACCGTAACACCAGGGGCTCACTGGTTGTGTGGATGGCAGGGAGTCAGGTCTTGTGATGTGCAAGGAAGCCACCAGCTCTGTAGAGACCAGGCACTACCCTCCAGATAACACAGCATTCAACTGCCAATGCCAGTTTGAAGTTTTTGTTGGCCTTGTAACATCAGTGTTCTCCTAAATGCAAAGGGCAGACTGGCCCAAGGAGAGCTGATGTGTCTGTTTTAAAGTGGATCATTTGAAGCACTTTGCTACAGTTAGGCATAGGAGTTGCCTGCTTCTCAGCTACACTCCTCTTACTCAGCTAGAGGGTCAGATGCATTCTGCATGTGGTTGGCTGTGTAATACCCATTTGGCTCGCTGCCTGGTTCCCTGCATTGTAAAATAATGTCCCCTACTTACAATGCTTCCTCTTCCCCAAACCCTGACAATGTAGAGTAGTATGTTCAATAACTTTAAGCCAATGCAATGTAATAGAAGTGTGAATCCTAATTTTTCTAGAGATTTGTGGAAGGAGTAAAGACAGAGCAATAAAACCCTTCCTTGGTGGTGGTATAGGAAATATAGGAAACTGTAATCTGGATGGCTCACACAGAATGTTGTGGTACATTCGAGCCCTTAGTTGCATTGTTGCCAGTCATGGGATGAGCAGCTTGGCTTAAATCTTTCCTAATCAGCAGCTCTCTCACACAGACCTAGTGCAGAGCTAAGCCTGCTATTAGAACTAATTCGGGTAGACACACACAGAGACTGATTCCCATGCAGTCCAGCTCACACTCTCACACTCTCACACTCTGTAGGTCAACTGCAGGTTCCAGGTGATGGCAGGAGGGCCAAGACTTCTGTACAGTTTCCTTAAAAGACAGTGCCAATATCATTCATCGAGTTACTTGCACTTAATGAGCTGTAGCAAAGAAGCAATCCCACACGTGTGTAACTTAAGGCACTTTACAGGGGCAGGCTGCTTTCCCTAGAGCCTAGCTCCATACTGCTTCAGGAATTGGTCCTTGAAGACACTGATTTCCATATGTTAAGTCTCAGACACAGCTGTGATGAGAACTCACTGTACTGCCTGTACAAAAATCCTTGAATTTTTCCCATGTTTTTGCACAGTTTATATTTGGACTGTTCAGGCAGTGTGCCAGGCTGTTGTAAAGTGAATGTGCATGTAATTTGTCCCCTATTTGACCGAAGGTTAAGTTAGCGTTTTAGTTGAT
The DNA here is from genome assembly GCA_039877255.1 of Loriculus beryllinus. NCBI lineage: Eukaryota > Metazoa > Chordata > Aves > Psittaciformes > Psittacidae > Loriculus > Loriculus beryllinus. Next base: position 24,719 of record JBCJKH010049659.1, read on the forward strand.
TTTTCTCTTAAGTAGACACTCATCTGACTAACTTATTTTCAACCCAAGCACTACAGTTTGTATAGAAGCAGTTTTGCATAAGCTCAGTGACCCTATGCTTGCGTTGGAGGTCCTGTTCCACCTTGCTTCCAGGCTTTGGGTGCAGCTGGAACTGCATGAGGCATTTGCTCCAGTCATATTAACAGTAGGAAAAGGACTCTTCCTATTTGGGCCTGTCTGGCTGGAGTCAGGAATGCTAGATTTCAAACTCAAAAGTACAAGTTACTAACTTCTGTTTTGTTGTGTAATCAGCTGCAGATCTAGGGAGACAAACCAAGGCAGTCATCTTATCTGGCCTGTGTTAATATGAATGTAAAGGGAACTACATGGCATTTATTTCTCTTTCTCTTGATGCTCTTGCACTTTCTGCCTGAAACCGTTCTGTATCTCCTGTATTTAAATATCTTGGGCACACACGTTAGCACGTTTCAGATTGGCAGTTCTGTATTGGGCAGCCCAAGTCACGCTAGACTTGCTTCTGTGTAACATGTTGAGTGGATGGTCTTCAGAACATTAAGACTTTCAAATCTAGCTAAGTGGTTTATATATCAAAAAGTGAAGTACTCTCATAAATATGCTTCTGAAATGGGATCAAATTAGGTGAAGTAGCAAATCCAATTAATTTTTTTGTTGCAGCACTCCAGTGTCTCGTGAGACATTCATTCCTCTTTGTCATGACAAACCATCACACTTGTGCTTTCTGTGTAAGTTCCTGGCTTAACTAGATTCAATTAATTCTCAGCATAAGAAACACTGAATTCAGTACTTTTGCAGAGATCTTTCCGTGTGTCCTTGGAGGAGGCACTCATTTAATGGGTAAATTATGTTTGTCTATGTATAACCATGTTGCTGTGCATTTTGTATCCTTAATACCTGTAATGAAGATGGTGAAATTAGCATTGAACTTGACCCCATTACTTTTTTCTGTTTTGACATTGTTAGTAACCACTTCTGCAGCTTGTGAGAAATTGGAGAGAGACAGGAATGAACTGCAGGTTGCTTATGAAGGGTTTTTGCAGAAGTTAAATGAGCAACATCACAATGATTTGGCTGAGCTGGAGGAGAGGCTTAAACAGTTTTACACCGCAGAATGTGAGAAACTACAAAGCATATGCATTGAAGAAGCTGAGAAGTACAAAGCGCAACTCCAAGAGCAGGTTTGTAACCTTTGAAATGGAAGTGTTCTCCAGGAATTGCTTTGCTACACAGGAGCCTTCACAGAATGCTGGGCTTGCCAATAATGGAGTTATTTTCATCTAATGTGAAACTCCACTTTGTTGCAATTATACACTCGTTACTGCACTAAGCTGTCCAGATCTTAAGCTTGTGTTTAAACATGGTGGAGATTCCTTGTGTCCTGCAAGCTTCAGTGGCTTACAGATCTCCACTGGGTACTTGAGGCAGCTTGAGTTTTAAGATTTACAGAAACACACCTGGCCTGGACCTTACTTTGCAACAACCCCCGTGTGTGACAGATGCATACATCAACCTGTTGGTAGTGGTTAAGTGTAAGGTATTGTTCTCATCTACTGAGTGTTGTATGTGGCTTAGCTTCTCCTGTGATCATCTGTTAAGTGCTTCCTAGACCATTTAAAATGTACTCTATGTACTGCATGAAGTCTTAAGGAACAATACTTTAAATGAGGGTTGACACATGTAAGGGGAAATAATCATGTTGTCATGTTGCAGGTGGACAATTTAAATATCACACATGAAAACTTTAAGCTGGAACTTGAAAGGAGCCACTCAGAAAAAGTAGAGGAGCTGAAAAAGGAGTATGAATCCTCTTTTTCAGGCAAGTATTTTATGTTCAAATATAAATGCTGTAGTACTGCTAGTCACAAGCAGAAATATTCAGGCTTTTCCGTCCATATGTCCACTTCATTATTCTTGGCAGTCAGCTATCTTTAAAAACCTTGGCTGAATTCCTTCATTTGGAAATCAGTCTCATTTTACATACAGAAATAATTGTGACCTGTAGGTGAATGGAACTTGGAAAATGGTTTAAGAGTGGCGATGACCTTTTCTTTCAGTAAAAAGTGTCTGAATCGCAGTCTGCTCTCAAGATCTCATGTTAGTAAGTAATTGCTCCCATCCCCCAAGTTCTATAAGGAGCACCTTGGAACTGAAATTGAGGATAAGTAGTATTGTGTGCTTTCCAGACTGACTTGGGAATGTTGAGAAATACTACACACTATTTACAGTGTACAGGGACAAAGGCACTTTATCAGGGAGGGTTTGGTGGGTGTGCTCAGTGTTAAATGGTATTGCATCTAATTGATGCTTTCCATTCTCCGTCCAACTCACCTGATAGCCAAGTTTCCAGTGATACTTCTGCATTATCAAAACTGATGATGCTTCCAGTGCAGTCAAAGAGCAAACTCCTCTGTATGGCACCTCCAAAATGGGAAAGGAAATGTGTTTCTAGAAGCTTGCAGGAAGATAGTTTCAGCTTTTGGTGTTTCCCTTCAGAAACTCAGCTTTTGTCAGATGTGGCTCCTGCTCAGTGCATGCAGCTGAATACTTTCAAAATTGACACAGTCAGCTAATGAAATAGATATGCAAAGGGTAATCAACAAATGGGAAGCAGCAATAAATCTGATACTTTGTACATGCTTTGGATGAGTGGATGATAAATATTCTTTCCATGCTGTCACTGACTGCATCTGTGTGTATGTGTATTGGCTGTCTTTTCAACAAGAATCTTCATGTCTTACATGGTATTAAAAATCCTCTAAAAATGAATTTGTTGCAGAGCTCAAGAGTGCTCATGAATCTGAAAGGAAGTCGCTTGAAGATTCCTTTACGGAGAAGCAGGAATTGCTAGAGGTTTGTTCAGGGTTGGGGTCATTGCAACAGTCTGAAACTGAAGAGGCAGTTTGGAGATATGCACTGAATTCTTGCCCTAACTATACCCTGTCTTTTCATTGCAGAAAAAAATCGATGAATTAAAATGTGAAAATGACTCTCTGAGTGAGAAGTTGAAATTAGAAGAGCAAAAACAAGTAGCCAAAGAAAAAGCCAATCTTGTAAGTCTTGATCTTCAAAAGTAATGCAGGCGAGCAGATCTTGCAAGCCTGGGTTTATTTAATGCATATATGAAAGGTTTTGCAATGTAGACTGATGGAGCACCCATACTTCATTTTATGTAGATGGCTTGCCTGCCAAAAGTTTTTCTCAAGCACTGCAGTGTTGGGTATGAACTTTACCATTATAAATCTGTGAAGCTGTTGGTCAGTGGTATAAGTTATAGCCCAAGCTAAATTGAAGACCTACATGCACAAAGAACCACAGCTGTGTTCTGGACAGTCGATAAATATTCTAAGAGCAGTATGGCCATGTGGGCTTATATCACGGTGACAAAACTCACCTCCTGTACATAAGTCTTTAATGCATTTATTCAAACATTGGTTCAGGGCTGGTTTAGTCTTCTGGTAAACTTTCATTTTGTCCTGCTTTTCCTCCCAAGGCTGCTGTGTTCTGTGAAGCTCCTGGGTCAGCAGTGTGCTCCGAGAGAGGTTTCTCATGCACTGGGAGAGTTAGACTTCTCTTTCCAGTTACCTGGAAATAACTGGAATACCAGGACTATCGCGTATCCCACCAAGAGAAATTCCACACATAAAAACTCACTTAAAATGCTTTTAGTAGAAGCTGCCCTAGTTTTCTCTGGAATTTATATTTTTCCTCTCTAACCACTTATTTCAGCAGCAGGATAGAACTGCTGCTGCAGGAATATGCAACCACAGTATGTAACTATAGTTAGGCAAGATGATACCCAAGTGACCCTGTTGTACACTACGTTTGGGAGTTTGAACTATACTCCCTACGCATGCTCAGGTGTTGTTTAATTAAAGAAGTAATAGTCAAGTGCCTTTACATAGCTGCAAATGTACAGCGAGACACATCATAAGCTTGATGCTTCTCTATGGAAAAATACAGATTTGACCCAGTAGGTTCTTCTGTACTAAACACAAATCTTGCACTGCTGAATTCCCATTAACCCTTTGAAGGCAGAGGTGTTATTTCCAGCTCTCCAGTCTTATTTAGTGTCAGCTTTTTTGCTATAATCTTACATATGCCTTTCAGTCTTACCATGCTCTGTGTTCTGTGAGTAGCTAATGTGGTGGCTCAAGTTTAATTTTAAAAAGACCATCTTTAGACCACTGGGGCAGAAAAAGGAAAGACAAAAATGAGCTTTGAACATACTGTAAGCTGCGTTTAAACTTCTCAGGAGTGTTTTTTTTGCTAGCTTCTAGATTCCATGTAAAGCCACAAAAGGGAGGAATAAGCTTCAAGTTGTCTGTTTCCTCCTCCAAGGAGCACACCCTGCCCTCACCTGTGCTTCGGAAGTAGGAATTAAATGAGAATTGCTAATGCTACAGTCCTCAAAAACAGGCAGGGGAATGAAATGTGTAGGTGATGAGGCCTTGTTTACCAATGAGAGCTGCTGGCTCTGTGCTTGAGGGACTGTGCCCCGCAAAACTGCAGTCACTGCCCTCCCGGTGTTGGGTTTCTGACACAGCAGTGAATCTGTTACTCAACGCAGTACACCGATGTTCTTACCCAAATATGCTGAAACAAGTTCTGTTTGTTTTTAAAGATAAGCTCAGTTACACAACACACTTAATCACCGGTTGATTTCTCTTTATGCCACTACCTGGAAATGGACTGACACTTGCTTTAGTTCTCTTAGTTTTCTAATTTTTGCCTGTGGCTGTGACTTTGCCTTTGCAATGTAGAGAACATTGTTTACTCTGCAGTGTTTGAATGGATCCTTACGCTGGAAAAGAGGTCTGTGAGGAAACCAGATCTGACCCTGCCATGTCCCCCTCCTCCTCCCAAAAAAAATAAAAAATAGGAAAAATAGAAAAGAAAGCCGTAGCTTCCTGTATTGTGCAGTACCTGGACATACAGCGGGGCAAGATATTTATGTGTAATTGCATTGCTGGGCTTAAAGAAGAATGTAAACCCAGGAATTTTCAGTTTCTGCTTATGAACCAGTTACATTTGGACTCAAACCAGGGAAAATCAGCTGCAGTTAAATCCACAGCTCTCAATTTCTGGTGCTTTTTGAACTATTTCCATATCTTGAAACTCTTCAAATGTTTACTCGTAATTACTTCTTGGGATCGGTTATGAGTAATATGAAATAGATTTGGAACTCCTAGCCTTAAAGGGAGCCTTGGGGCACTCCTGAAAAACAAGTTTTGCTGTGACAGCTTTAGGGCCTGGCTTTGACTCACAAGGGTTTCCATGTTTGTGCATGAAGTGTTTTCTGAACAGCACCTAAGGAGAACTGCAGCTGTCCATCTACACCGAAGGGCACACAAAATCAGAGGGGAAAGTGATACCAGATCTTCTTTATTCTAAACTGTTTGACTTGATTTTGCTTAGAACAAGTAATTGTTGTTACCGCATTTATCTTCTTGCCCTTTCTTCAATAGCAGAGTCACACTTAGATTGTTGTGAAATCCAGCGAACTAAGCAAACTCTGTGTAACTCTTTCAGAAAAACCCACAGATTATGTACCTGGAACAGGAGCTGGAGAGCCTGAAAGCAGTGCTGGAGATCAAGAATGAGAAACTCCACCAGCAGGATATAAAGCTAATGAAGATGGAGAAACTGGTGAGTTTTCCTCAGGGAGACCATGTCTGAGTTGTGTCCTGATAATGAACTTGGGCTGGTCAGGCTTATGCATGAGGATTAATTCCTTTGTTTAAAAGGAAACATGAAACAATGATGGGACATACTTACATTGCATGTTGTACAATTACAACTGCATCGGGCTGTAGGGTAAAGATGAGGAAAGAATCACCAGATGCTGTAAATGACCTTTCAACCTCTTAAGGCTGGTTTGCATAAACTATTGCTAGGTTAGTCAGGGGTTATCTGAGAGCCTTTTCCACGTGTCCTTTCCTTCTCCTTCATCCCCTAGGGAAAAAATTCCTTACCTCCTATGTTTGCTTGAATGGTACAGATAGATTGCACTGTCAGGAAAATGTTAACATGGAAACGATACTCATTAAACAAGAAGAGGTCAAATATGAAATGTAATGTTTTAATCTAGTTAATTAGATTAGGACAATCATTTTAGCTGTTATCTTTAAGTTTGGCTGTGTGGATTTGCTCCTGATCTGTACATAATTCCACATGAAAATTAATTTGGGGGGCAGAACATGTAATTATTTGGCATGCTCTAGTTTGTGGCAGGGCAGGGCAGTTGAATGCCACTGTAATGCTTGCTTAAACAGGATTTTAATGGGCAAGTAGAAAGACTTTTGGATAAGGAATACGTTCATGTCAGTTGTTTGGTATTGCACAGCAATCATATACTGCTCTTGTCTACAGTTCCCAGTAAATCACTAATAAACTGTCATCATCTTTGACAGACTGGTCACAGTATAAAAGCCCTTGGACTGTCCAACCATTTAGTCAGTGTATGTTCCTTTGACAACATCCTTCAGCAATGAAGTGGAATCAGGAGAGCAGCCAGGAGAGCTGTTTTCACAGGGGAGCTGTGGAATTTGTCAGATTAGCATGTGGGTTCTCGACAGTCTTCTGCCTGCAGCAGCTTCTAAAACTGCTGCCTATTCCTGGCAGAGGTGTCCAGAATGTGCTGGTTAACTAGTAGATCCCTCATCCAGCCTTCCTTTGCTGACATCTGATTGGCACAAGGGGCAGAATGGCAGTGTTATGAAAGGATCAGGTAATGCAGCATCTGTTTGACTGTTACAGAACATGAAGCTACAATAGCAGGTCTGCCTCACATTACTCCGGGCTTGCGTACTTACTGTAATAAGATCTGCAAACTCCAGATCACATCTGTGATAACTCAGTCACTGTCTGTCTTGATGAATGCATATATGGGGTTTGTTTTAAACTGTGACCTTTTTTCCTAAGCTGGAGAACAACACAATCTTAATGGATAAATTAAAGAAGGTTCAGCAAGAAAATGAAGAATTAAAAGCTCGGATGGACAAACACATGGAGCTTTCAAGGTGAAAAATATCTGTGGACTTTTAGATGTTGTTACAAACCAGGAGAAGGTGTTTCTGTGACCAAAGAGAAAATTCTGTTTAATTACTGACTGGGATGTTGTGGCCCTCTGTAGAACACATCCCTTTTCTTCCCCACTTGTATCTCTGCACATGTGCATTCCTATGTAGAAGAACAAGCAGGAACAGATCATAAGGGGTTAAAGGCTTGGTACGTTCTTCAGTGCCCCAAACCAGTATTTTGGAAGAAAAGTCTACTCAAAATATAAACTTGCCATGGATTGGCTCTTTAGGTATTACAGGCTTGTGAGCTAAACCTGATTTTATTTTTTACTATGCCAATTAAGTGATGTGCCCCAGTTTAGATCGGTGAAAACACCGGGTTATTTTATTAGCAATAATAGGAATATCTGACATGCACGAGTCCAAGATCCATCGAACTTCCAACTACTGCTTAAATGGATGGGCAAACTCTTCCAGTTTGAAGGAGATTTCAGAAATGCAGCCTCTGTGTAAAGCTGAGCCTGCAACAAGACCTGAAGGCTCCCGGATGGCCATTTAAAAGCTTCTGTCCTTGCAAGTACAACAAGTCTTGCTTTTCAGATGCTTTTTCTGGCCTTTAAGAATGTTTCTTCCTGTGATTTTTCTTCTGCTTTCTGCAAGCTACCAGTTTAAATCCTGCAAGGATGAGAACAAGATAAATTCTCCTTCTAAGAAAGTAAAGTAGTTGTAAGCCAGCCAGGAGTCTATGCAATTTCAAACATTTCTTTAGCAGTTCAGTACTGTAACCTCCAGCTTGGGTTTCATGTTCTCATGCAAATCTTATGCTTGCAGGCAACTTTCTACAGAGCAAGCTGTTTTACAGGAGTCCCTGGAGAAAGAATCAAAAGTGAACAAGCGCCTGTCAATGGAAAATGAAGAACTGCTGTGGAAGTTGCACAATGGTGACCTATGCAGCCCAAGAAAACTGTCTCCCAGTTCTCCATCTGTGCCTCTTCAGTCCCCACGGAATTCTGGTAACTTTTCTAGTCCTACAGTATCACCAAGATGACATCTCTTGAGAGAAAGAGGGGGATTGCATTTCATTTGTAATCTGCAGAACCAATCCTCACTTCAATCGCAGGAACAAGAGCTATATTAGCCAAGTGGGGCAACTAAACATAACTGGAAACTATTTGGTGCAAAAGTGGTGAGAAGAGACTGAGAATATGGGAGTAAGACATTCATGTTGCTCTTCCCAAAAGACTTGTTTATGACCTCTATGGACATTGTTGCACAAAGCACTTACAGAGCAAGAAAAGACTTGTTCATTGCCTTTTCACCTAACTATAAGGAAAAGCTCAGGGGCTTAGAGATAAAGATCACCACCTTTATAATATGTTCCTATCACAGACACTATTTTTAAGGTTGTGGGTATGCGTGTGGGCGT
>JBCJKH010049665.1:13119-30978 GCA_039877255.1 Loriculus beryllinus
GCCTTTAGCCATCTTTTTCTACTGGGAAAGGATAAACTGCTTCTCCTTGATGGATACTGCAAGACACTGCTACTCTGCCGGGCAAAGGGGAAGCTGTGGTCACCCATCCACTGGCCACTAAATCCCTAGGCAAATCCAGCCCCATGGTGCAGGTGAAGCCCCATGGGATGTGTGGGAATCAGCTATCTTTTAATAGATCAACCTCAGCTTTCTGGCACCCGTCTCCGTCAGGTGAGGCAAACTTGAAAACATTATAATTCAGAATGGGCTCCAAGAATGAAGCCAGAGAACGCCAGGAAAGACGGGAAGTGACTTATCCTTGAAATATGAAGTATTGTTCAATAGGGAATGCACTCAGGACATGGCTGATCAGCTCAGCCTCTGTGGGGCTGAACATGTGCTGCAGATATCCCAAATTCTGCAAAGACTGACTAAACCCATCTCCTGCAGGCGCTGGCATAATGGATACCACACTTCTTACCAGGCTTTCCAAAGCCTGCTGGTTCTTTGAGCTGAGCAAGACAGCAGGGTTTATTCTGCATAAATCCCTCTATTTTTTACATTATTTTTGGATATTATAGGCCTGTCCAACATGACAGATTTTCTGCCTCCATTCTTCTATGAGATTACTTTGTTCAGGCTCTGGCAGTGGCAATGGAGCTGAAGTGATGGAGAGCAGGGTTCTGCTAGACAAGTGAGAAGCATAGAATCATTTAGGTTAGAAAAAGCTCTCAAGATCATTATTTCCTTGTTCTGATACACACCATATCATGTTGTTTTGTCTCAAGTTCCGTTTTCCTACCTTCAGTTTATGACTGAACACTTGGTATAACTTTCCCCTGATTTTTTAAGGCAGAAGGCAACTGAACAGCTGGTCAGACAGAGACTGATACCAAACTTATCTCTGTTTCGGGACAAGGAAAGAAATCAAATCATTCTTAAGGGACTGGGTGTCAAAACCCTTCCATGATGAAGGATAAGTGAAGTGGCCTGTTGTACCAGATAGAGAGGGACAGGAGCAGAGGCTGCTGATCACTGATAGTGCTCCCATATGGGGACAGGAAAAGGCAGCCAAGAGACATCAGGGCAGTTTTCTGCTCTGAAGTGCTATGCAGGAGCTAAATGCCACTTCTGAAGCCTGCTGCAAAGTTATAAACAAAATCAGGCAGCAGGCATTGGTGCAAAGCAGTGTTGGAAAATGAGCCTTGAAGGTGGAAATGCAATGAGGGGGTGAACGCTTGCCTAGCTGGGCACAGCACCCCAGGTTTGCCCTCTAACCTGAGGGATGCTGCAGATCATGCCCCGTGCAAAAGGTAAAGCATCAAATTTGGCTTCCTAAAAGGCCTAGGAGCAGCATCTACTGAAAGAAACAACCGTGGAAGGACAACCTAAATCTTGCTGAATGGAGAGAAACCACCACTGACTTCAGGACTGGCAGTGCTCACTGTTTCAGGATGCCAAGATTGAAAGCATCTCCGGGCTGACTTATCTGAATCCAATCTCCTCAGAAATAAATAAATACCAGCGTGAGGGATGGTTTTCCAAACTCAGCATGGAAAGTTTTGCAATGGCAGCAGCAGAGGTCTGAGCCTCCTGCAAAGAGCCACCAGGGTGGCTGTGCATCGTAATGGCTGGGAGGAAACAGCCAGAATATTTACTGAAGGAATTCAGATGCTTTCCAAGAATTATATAAAATAAGAAGGAAAACAAGGAAAAAACCATCCCCAGCAGCCTGGAGAGCTTAGTCATTAAACTGCCCACAGGGAGGATGGATCCAAGGCTGAAAAGGCAGGAGGGAGTAGTGGTCACTTATCTTTTCATAGGGTGAAGGGATGGGAGGGAAGCACTGCTCAGAGATAAAAGCTCATGTTTAATGTTTTTATCAGTGCCATGCTGTTTCTTTGCTTTCTGATCAGAGTTTACAGGAGATGGGATGGGGCACAAATCTTGAAGGGAATGCAAGCCTTTTTCCTCATTTTTTAAAAACCCCTAAATAATTCATATATATATATATATATATGTGTATGGACACATATATATATGTCCATACACACATATATATATGTCCATACACATATATATATGACCATCTATGTGTATATATATGTATAGATATAGATATATATAAAAACACAAGCAGAGATCACTCCCCAGACCCTCCCAAACGCTGTGTGTGGGTCCAGCCCCTTGCAGTTTGCTTCCCACAGCCCCGGCAGGAAGCACCTTGGCAGCCGCCCCAGCTGCGGCACAGGAAGGGTAGAGCCATTTCTCACTGACAAAGAAAAACAAGTCTCAGCCCTCGGGTCCAGATCCAGGCAGGCAGAGGCTGCTCCACCTGCTCCGCTGGTACATTTAGGAACCAGCCTTCGCTCCCCAATGGCACATCTTTTCCCCCGTTGTTGCAACATGCTGGCTCACCCAACACCTTCACAGTGGGAACCACAAAGTGGGGTGAGCAAAATTGCACAGGTTGTCCATAGATTTAATGGGATTTGGATTTAACTGCAGTCTCGGCTACATCCCAAAGCTGCACACCACAGGAGTCTTCATCCCAAATGACACCACAGGGGCCAAGAGTGAGTCTTTCTACCACTGGCTTGTCCAGGCTCCTTTTTTCCACTAATCCTTTTTCTCTGATGCTCATTGTGTTTTTATGGCTATGAAATGCAGGTGAGTGCCTTGGGAAAGGGGGACAGGGATAAACCTCAACCTCAAGCAAGGCTGAGGTTACTTACCACCAAATACAGCATGGTGTAGAGGGAGAAGGACGCGTGCCCAGAGAAGAAGGATTTCCTGCAAAACAAAGCAGGTGCTAAGAACCAGCCACTATAATCTTCACTATCAGAGTTTGATACACAATATGGTGACTTATCTGCTGCTACCAAGACGGTGCCAAAGCAGAACGACCCCCAACCCCCAGCCTTTCAGGTTATAAAACCTCCATTATCCGCCCTGCTCGCTCGTGAGGCAGAAAGGGAACGGATGGACAGGATGCTCGCATTGTTTGTCCCTTCCTGGTCTACTCGTGGGATAGTAGTTATTTCCAGGATAACCTGATAACTCATCGTCTCGCCTCAAATAACCAGGAAACCGTAAAGAAATAAGAAGTGAGCACTTCTGCTGTTCCTTAATTGTAGTGTGCAAAGTGTGGGCCTGGAAACGTCAAAAATTAGCATCTCATGGATTTGATGGAGAACTCAAAGGGGACATCCTGGCAGCCCTGCCTGTGTGGAGCTTCAATGGAAGAGAAGCCCTCTGCTCTGCTGCATGGGACAGCTCGAGCTGCTCACCATGAGCTCAGCTCTGATGGTGCATTCCCACATTGAGCAACCGCTCAGGGAAACAATAGTGTAGGAGTAAAGAGAAAGGAAAAGAAATATTGTTCAGCTGAGTCCCACAGTTCCCAAGGGAAAGTGTCTGTCGCTGGTAAGTTACAGCCTTCACAGAAAGCAGCATTTAAATCATCTATTGCTGGCAGAGAAAACTCCCTGAGATACTTAACATCAGACACCGTTTTGGTAGCAGCAACCCATCTCTTTGATGCTGTGGGCTCTCACCTGGCTTCCTGGACCTTGCTGTCGTTTCCCCTGCAGGTGTAGTTCTGGATGTAAACTCCCTTAGCACAGTTGATAGTGGAGAAATCCAAATCGCAGACTTCCAGGAAATGCGGCCGCAAGCGTCCAACGGACACTTTGGCAATGTCTGTGAAGGACTGGCTGATGGCACAGCCAAAAACGAAGCATCCCACCTGCTTGTAGAGTGCTGCCACATAGGGGTTCTGGATGAAGGACCTTGATTTCTCCTTCAGGTAGTGGATGCGGTAGAGCTCTCCCGTTATAATCTGTGAGGGAAATGCAACAGAGAGGTTAGAGAGCAGGAAAAAAACTGGGCAAAACCAGTGATGGGTGGTAAATGCAGGGCTAGCATCTTGAACCAGGAATTGCTTCTATAGTGAGGAAGGAGAGAGACCAGAACCTCTTTGTCCTCCTTACATTCCACTTCGAGCATTATAGTGCATCTTGAAACAGGAATCTGCTTCTGTAGTGAGGAAGGAGAGAGACAAGCATCTCTTCATCCTCCTTACATTCCACTTTGAGCATTATAGTGCTCTAAGTGTTGTTTATTGAAAAACTCACTTAGAGCACTATAATTATTGAATTATTGAAATATTGAATAAATTCAATAAACAATTAAGAAAAAAGGTTAGATTTTCACTTAGCACATTGGCGTATCTTTACAGAAGTGAAACAGTATCCAGTTCTTTACCAGCATAATGGAAAAAGTAATAATTCAACATAAACCAGATAAAGAATCAGTGTGTGTTAGGGAAGGAGAGGCCAGATCGCTACACTCTTATCAAACTGATTGTAGAGGAAAACAAATGAGCAATCTCCTTATCTTCCCCTCTGAAAACCACAAACAGAACAGGGTAAGACTCAGAAAGCCCCAAACTTTGCAGATTCTGGCCCCAAATTTGCCATCACCAGACCCAATTCAGGTTTCTCAAACCTCTGTAAAAGCCAGCTATTTCTAGGCATTCTTGCCATTGCAGGGCAGCAAATTACATTTTTCTTGGGTCAGGGGTGCTGGGGTTTGACAATATCACCATAAATCACTGTCAGGAAGCAGAGGACCTGGCTTCTCATAATTCCAACTCTGAAAAGGCAGGTTAATGAAAATCAGGCTGCGAAATGAAGTCCAAATGTCTCACCTCTCCCAAAGAGGCAAAGGCTTAAATTGTTCTCCGTCACGTTACACACCTAAGTTTTGAGCTCCAGATTTACAGCTTTAGGATTTTATTCATTACTTTAAATGTTTTTATACCCGAGCAATAAATTGAAGCTTTTTTTCCCCCACTTGTTTTTCAGCCACCCCTTGTCCCCACCCCTCTCTAGTCACGAGGGCTATGATATGTAAAATTAACTGTCAGGAAAAATGCCTTCATGTTAATCCCTTTCTGGAGCAGCCAGCAATATTCCTCCTGGCGTGGCAGCCTGCCAGAGGCATGCAGGAGACAAGGCTCCCCTGCCTACCTATTTTAAAAGCTTGGCACAACCTTTGGAAAGTAATAAACTGGAAAATGTATAGCAATTAGGCTAAGAGGAGATGAAGCTGTATCATTGTTTGAACTTAACTCGTACCCTGGCTTGAGAAAACAAAGGTTGACCTAAGGCAGCTGAAATCACAGCTAAGCAGGCTTTATCAAAGAGAGATACAACTATAATAATAAGAAAATAAAGGCCAAGCTACAGCTTTCTGCTTCCATGTACAGAACTATTTTGAGTGGCTGCACCATCATTTGGTGTTCACATGTCACTGCTCTTTACATCATTTAGTCCTAGAAATCTGGTGGTGAACAAGAACTATCTGGAGAGCTGCAGCGAACCAGCTCCAGTGTCATTTTAATCATAGAATGATTTGGGTTGGAAGGGATCTTAAAGCTCATTCAGTTCCAAGCCCCTGTCATGGCCAGGGACACCTTCCACTAGAGCAGCTTGCTCCAAGCCCCATCCAACCTGGTCTTGAACACTTCCAGGGACATCCAGAGTTTCTCTAGGCAACCCATTCTGTTGTCTCACTACCCTCATACTGAAGAATTTCTTCCTTATATCTAATCTAAATCTACCCTCATTCAGGTTAAAGCCATTCCCCCTTGTCCTGTCACTACATGCCCTTGTGAAATATTCTTCTCCAGCTTGTTGGCCCATTTGGGTACTGAAAGGTGCCCTAAGGTCTCCCTGCACACTTCTCCAGGCTGAACAAGCCTCACAGACTCCAAAGACCATTGTTTCTCTTTGCTTTGGACCACTTTCCAGCGCAAGCTGGCAGCCGGAAATCTACGGTCATGAGAATTGCAGAGGGAGATTATCCTTGGATGGACATGGAAGTTCCTGCACAAGGACATAGCCACTGCCTGCAGCCTCTCAAAAGTCTAAATTCACAAGAAGGGAAGCTATGAGCCTCAAACCTCATGGCTTTTGCAGAAGGAAGATGAGATGAATTAAGGATGATACCCGATACCAGCAGATGTGCTGTTACTCCAAACTCACAAACAGGTCCATGTAAAACCCAAGGCTCTTGGCCTGGGCCAGGCATGTGACCGTTTTAAACAGGGACCAACAAAAGTCTGGGGATTAATATTTTTCTCTCACCGTTGGTGGTCTGGGTAATTGCACACATGTAGCAGATTGTAAATTGGAGACTTCATTCCCTTGCTAACACGCTGCTGGGCAGCCATGAACCCTCCCTGCTTAGTTAAAGCCAGGGTTCAACCTTAATGAGAAGCTAAAAAATTGGGTAAACTTGTGTTTTTGGCAGGGCTGTCCCAGATAGAGCAAGACAGTGAATAACTAATGTAGTACAGATGTGCATGAGCTGAACAGGCATCCCAAAAAGAAAACAGGTCTTACAGATATTAAGCTCTTCTTATGCCTTGTGCTGCTGTTGAGCCATCCATATGGGTTATAAGCCATACTTACGTGATGGGCACAACTCCTGGGGCAGTCACACCTAGAGAAGCCAATATCAACATTTTCTCTCTGTGAAAGCCTTTGGCAGACTTTTGGTTGTCGTGCCCATTTTATCATTATTATAAGGTATCACCAGCAATCCAATTAACCTGTAATTACTTTTAGAGCTTTTCTCATCCCTTATGTCTCTGGTGTCACGTTCTCTGTGTCTAATCACATTGAAGCGTATCACCTTCAACTGTAAAACAACCAGATAATCTGGCTTTGTAACTTAGATTATGTAGGAAATGAGATTTCTTAGGTGTTTTCCATAGGCTTCCAAAGTCTATCAGGTGTGGGGACACAGGGCCTAGAGCAGTGCTCTAGGAAGAGGAAAATGTCACCTTCCCCCAGCCATCCCAGGGACCATCAACATGCTCCTGTGCTGATCAAATTAACCATCTTCCAGCAAGAAGAACAATCAGGAGAGATGCAAGAGTGCACAGCCAAGGGGCAAGAGCCTGTCCAGGGTCATCTGTGTGGAAATCTGTCTGAAGCCATTAAATATACAGGTATTAAAACCAAACGTATACCCTCTCACATCCTGATTGAAGCAAAGGTCTTTGCCTCTGCCATTTACTTAACGAGCACTCTGGGTGTCCTCAAGCCATTTAAAACATGACCTAGACCTTTTACCCCGGGCTAGACTACCCATGACGCCACGTAAAGCAAGGGCGTGAAACACTGGCTGCACCATCCGAAACGCCAGCTCCCTGGAAGTCCTCACAACCACAGTCCTGCCTTCCGAAAGCAAACATTGTGAGTGAAAGGAGCGGAGTCAAAGCCTTGTGGATTTGGAAAGAATTCCTATTATGCTACAGTAATTCTGGTATCTGGGTTACATCTGAAAAAGAGGTCAGGCTGACTTGAATTTTCCATGCATGCTGCCATAGCAAAGAAATCTGTTGCTTCAATTCCTCGTTAGCCATTTGTATCACTCAACAGCAAATAACCCAGCTCTTGAATTTACCCTATTAAGTTACATTTGTTGTGGGCACAGTGAAAACCAGGGCAGAAACATCTAATTCTTTGGGGATTTCCTTTCTCTTTTAATTGACCTGCTATTTCATGGTAGAAAGTTGATGGATCACATAGGCAGCTGATTATGTTTCCAGTTTCTGTTCCAACTCCTGTATTTGCCACTGCCTCATTACTGATCAGAAGCACACTCGGCATGGAGCCGGCTTGCAGATAGCTCAGGCAGTAATGTGAAAATGAGAGGCTTTTTCATTTTGTTTTTATGGCTTTTCCACACACGGGGGTAATTCACCTGCAGGGGAAAATTCTGCTGTGTTTATGGAATTGGGGGTCTGCCACCTTTTGGGCTTGTTTTGAGGAAGAAGAAAGCATAGGAAGAAAAAGGCAGGTTTGAGGACCTACTTTGCTAAGCGAGTATATGTGGTCAGGAAATGATGGAGAGATCAGGAAATGATGGAGATATTCACAGCATGAAGCAGCAAGGCTGAGGATGGGGTATTACCAAAGCAGGCACCATGCCATGCCAAAATACCTATTGCCTGTGACATTGCTCCTACAGGGAAAGACGAAAGCTAGGAGAGGAACAAGCCCTCCTGAGATCTCCATCTCTACCCCTCCCATAGGAGGAACCAAAAAGAAGGCAACATCCTTGGGAAAGCACCTTAGCGGTGCTAACACCAGGTGAGAAGCAAAACGTAGGTACTTTTCATAGGGGAATTTCATCTTCAGCTGCAAGCGTTTAGCTAACAACCAAGGGACAGCTCTTGCCTTCTGCCCCAGCACCAAATACATCTTGGCACAGGGAGGCTCAGCTCCATGGGCTGATTTTTTGGCTGACATATAAAGCTCTCACCGTGCAATTGTTTCCTAGCACAGCTCTAGGAAAGCTGGCAGAAAAGAGAAATGAGGAGGCATTAGGAAGGTGGTGCATTAACTACTTTTTATAGTGAGAAGTGTGGGAATATGCTCCCCTTGGAAGGTTTTAATTGTCTTCTTAAAATGGTTGTAATACACAATCTCTTAAAAAGCTAATACTAAGCTGTGAAACTTTTCCAGGCACCAGTTAGTTGAAAAGATGTATCCTTTTTTTTTTTTTAACCTTATAAAATAGGCAAATACCAGGGGTTATTTGAATAGGGACAAACCATGCCAAGCCCTTACTGACACTTGAGTCTTTTTGTTTCTACTCTGAACTCTTACTGGAGGGTGAAAAAGCTCACAGACTTGCCCAAACAGCTTTGGGCCTGTTTATAGGCTTCAAGAATAATCTCGTTCCTCTTATTACAAGCTCTCATTTGCAACTGTTTATTGCTCCACGCTTACATGGAAGCCAAGCAGTCGCAGAGATGCGTACCTTGGTAGACAGTGTGGACACATCAGCAAGACTGTGTTAAACCCCCATGCCAATGGTGCCATTGGCTAAAGAGGTGACAAAAGCCATCAGAGATGCTCCAGGGATAGGACAGGAGGTTTTAGAAGTGGTACTTACAGCAAGGATGGCGATGAGGATGCCCGCGGCACACAGCACTGCATCGTTGATAGTCTCCATCGACTTCAGCGGGTACCTGATGCTGTCGTCATCGCAGTAGAAGCCCCGCTGGTAGGGCTGGATTGTGCTTGTTTCAATGATGAGGAAGGGCAACCCAGCTAGAAAGAAGGGGAGACAACAACAAAACCCATCAGCAACAGAGCCAAACACAAGCAGCTTACCAAAAAAAAGAACCCAACTAGAAAACCCCTTGCAAGCCACGCAGCACTGTTCCCGATGCTTTTCCTTACATATTGTTATCTTTCCAAAGGGAATAGCATTGGGATTTGTTTTTTCAAGTCGCTCTTGCGGGGAAAAAGCATCTCTTCTGTTATGGTTATCAGATGTCTGCACTGCCTGGTTTCAGTTAAGCCTTGTGCATTGCAAATATTAACTTACAGGAATGGACCCCTAAAGGAATCCCTCTGCAAAAAGCCATGAAAATGAATCTGGCACTTTCCTCTGGGGAGGGCCTGATGCTCTGCTGAGTCCCCCATGGCAGGGCAGCCCCAGAGCTGTGCAAACAAACCCTGGAAGATCAAGTATCAGCACAGCTTCCCCTACCTGGTCAGCCCAGCTACACTCCGTCCAATTACATTTATGCCTTAGAAGCCTTCCTTGGCTCCCTCCTCTGTATTTACAGGGTATGTGTGCGTTTGTACCTACCAATGCCACAAGACTGCATACTTCGAGCACCTGTGGGACACCCACCCTTGACCCATCCATGCAAGGGGAAGCTGAGCACAAACCCAATCAGTCCATCCAGAATAGATGGTGAACTCCCACCAAAACCTGTTTGCTTTTGATCACATTAAAATAACAGAAAAACTGGTTCTAAACAGTTTGTGAACCCCCTGTGCAGGAGACCTGCATCTGCAGCTGGACCTTTGCACCAGGCCTGGAGCAGATCTGCTCCAAAATGTGATGTGATAGGTAAGGACACACAGTATGGAGGAGACTGCAAAACTGCTCTATGTCTGTATTCTGGGCTTCTTAGAGAAATACAGTTTTGCCTTAAACCTAAGAGAGCCCTGGGTTATTTTACAGCCACGATGATACCTTGGGCCAGGCACCCTCCTTTCCTTTCCCTCGGTTTCCACATCCATCTTTGCAATTAAGCCCATCACCAAGGGGAGCAGTACATCCTCACCAAAACAAGCCCCAGATTCTCCGAAACCCACATTGAGAGTAAATCACAAACCACAGGGCACAGGAAACCCTCCTCCCACTTGCAGAGCGAAACCCAGGTAAGGGGAAAACAAAGGCACAGTGGTTCAAGCTCCACCTTGGGCCAACCAACAGGTCTCACGCCTGGATCCTAGGAGAAAGCAGTCGGGAATATTTTTCGACCACTAACTTGCTTAAGTATCTGTGAGGTTGTTTACACAGCCAGAAGCCTAAGACATCAGAGGGTTTTTCCCTTCTAAAACAAATAAAAAATAAGTTAAAATGAAATGCTGTTGGGCATAACCTAAGCTTGTCCCCAGTACATTTGTAGTGATCACGATCTGCTAGATGTTATCAGAGAGGGTACCATCCAGGTTGTTAATAAGTGTCATCAAAACAATGTTCCCCATCTCCACCACCTTCTGTATTTCACTTCGTGCAATCCATCTTGGCTCCTTTTCCTATATGTTAATAGGTTTGCCTAATCCAGGATTATTCAGGGGTTTTCTTGGTCTTAAAAGGGAAACTCTACCTCATCTGTGAGCAGGAACAACCACACACACAGACCCTAAGCCTCTCAGGTACGCAAGAGCAGCCAGGGCCACTGCTCAGGACCCCTTTTCAGATCCTCTCTAAAACCCCTGGCAACAGGTTCATTGCAAGTGCTGGGCCCTGCGGTGCTTGGCAAGGTGGGATGGTTTCCACCACATGTGTGAACCAGCAAGGAAAGGTTTCAGAACCGCCTGCCCAGCTCAGATTTGGTAAATAAAGATCGGACATCTTCTGTGAATCCAGTTGATCTTCATTCCACTATTTAACCGTTTTGATGCCCAGCCAGCTTGGCCCCAGAAAGTGCCTCTGATGCCAGCAATCCAATATTAATAGACCACTTAAAAAATCCTTAGGTTTCCCAATGAAAAATTGCAGGAGAAGATCTAAAGTCACTCAACGTGATCCAATTTCACATGCACTTGAAGCAGCGGCGTAACAGTTGAACTCGGGCAGTAGACATGCCACGATTACGTGGCTTATTGTTATTTCTCCAGTTCCTCTTGTTAATAGCTTTCACATGACAGGTCTGTAAAACACATGTTCCCACAGACAATAAAATACATCTGAAAGCTAAAACGGGCTTAAAGAAAAAAAAAAGACAATAGTGTTCCTATACATTATGTGAACCCAGGAATAATAAAGATTTGTTTTCCCTTCATTCATTGAACAGCATGGGGTAGTACTTCCACGTTTCAATTATATGTACACTTGCCACAGCTATAATAAGAGCATAACTGACCTATATGGTACACAATTTCTTAAAGCACACATAGGCATAGTTTAGAGAAATCCAATGGTTCTTGTTTTTTCTCCTACAAACTTGTGGTTCAGTGGGATATTGCCAATTAAGTCTTGATGTTTTTCCAGCAAAACAGGAACCTCAAATTCCCTTTTTTCCCTTTTTCTCTTTTTTTAAAAAAAAAAAAAAAAAAACCAAACCATGAGAAATATAAACATACTCTCCATAACTGAACATCACTCAGAAGACATAAGACACCTTTGATTTCAAGGGCTGGGCAAGAGGCTGCTATTTCAGCCATAATTACCCAAGGAAGAAAAGACCCCAGCCCACAGTAAATTGTGTTTAAGATGGCTCTTCTTCCACAAGGATATTTCCTGGAGGATGGGTTGTCTAAGTCTCTTGGTCACCACCCACATTTTTGTTGGCAAGGGGGTTCCAGTCTGTAGTGGTGCCAAAAGGCAGCCAGAGAATGAGTTTTGCAGAAAAACAGTACAGAGGGAAGTCTGGAAGAAGACAGAAAATTAAATGTGGAGAGAGATGCTTTTAGGATCCCTCAGCAAAACACCACAGAGACATTATTCACACGAGGAGAGGTGCCAGAGGCAAAGTTATCCAGAAGTGGGGCTACAGCCCACACACCCTTGGAAATGGAAGACAGGCAGCATACCACGAAGATCACAGAATCATAGAATAGTTCAGGTTGGAAAGGACCTTAAGATCATCTAGTTCCAACCCCCCTGCCATGGGCAGGAACACCACACACTGAACCTCATCACCTCTTCTGCCCCAGGTCTAACTCTTTGATTTGGTGTTTTCATAGGAAATTCAGATTATGTATTCTGCAGTGATTTGTATCTACAAATTCAACAGCTGGACCCCAAAAAGATGCTGAGTTTTCAACCTCTACCATTTCCCATCCCTACCCACAGTAGAAAACTACTAAAAATACAGGAGGTACATTTCAGTAAACAGTAACAAAAGCTGACTTGCATTGAAGTGAGTTACAGAAGCCAAAAAATTACATTGGTTTAGGGGATGGTCGCTCTTCCCCAAAACTGGTCCTATCTGGCTGTTCTCTCTATGGCTATGGTTCACCTACGTGTACAGACCTATTGCAAAAATCTCTAGTAACACTGTAGAAGGGCCTCACATCCTTCTTAATACCGGTATCTCCATGCTGAGAAATTCCACAGCAGCCTGTGGACCATACCCTAAAGCATGGAGGCAATGCCAGTGCATCCATATAAGACTGTGCAACTAGAGAAGTGGTTATCCCCATCCCACAGACAGAGGAAACAAAAGCACAGAACAATAAAGGGATTTGCTCATTCCAATGCAAAAAAGGTAACTGGAGCTTAGATTACCTTCTGAATTGTAACATCCTTCACAAGATGAAGGAAAGGTTTTTGTCCTTATATAAAAGGGTTTTATTTTTTGCTTTAACAGCAGAACAAGGAAATCCCAACCACATGCTTTTATCTAACTATGCTGTAGGAGATCAAACAGGGCTCCAAACCATGAACATAATAGAAATCTCTTGGGGGACTGATCCTGCCCCATCCAAATGGGCTCAGCTTTGCTCCGAGCAGCACAGAGCAGGTGTGGACACTAAAGAATTGTGTGAAGCACCACAGGATGCCATGAGGCTGGACATTGAAAAATGATGTTGCTTTTGTTGGGAGGAAGTCCAAGTGACTTGGTGACCTCTAACTGCTGGTGTCCTACATTAAGGTATTTCAGTGCAGGGTTTAAACTTATTTGTCTTTCCATTTAATAAAGCAAATCAAGTTTGGAAATCTAGCACCAATTTAAAAATATTCCTTTCTTTGGTCAGCACCTTTATTAAGAGTCAATTAATAGGCAATAATCCTGGGAAGGCTGGCAGCATGAAAGCCAAAACCCCACCACTAAATCTAAACAAAAAGCCTTGCAAAACCCCTGCGTACTCTCTGACCAGCTTGAAATGTGCATAAAATCAAAGGCAGAACTAAAAAGGGCTCTGTGCTGGGTACAGCACTTTGAATCTCAGTCTTTGAAAAGTTAATGCTTGTGCAGATTTAATGGGGGAAAAAAGGAAAATGAAGACAGGATAAGCTTTCGTTGGCCACCCATCAGAAAAGCGGAGGGAGCAGGAAGGGAAGAAGCATTTCTGTAGTGACCCACCCATGCAGCTCATCTTCCCAGCCCGACCTTCACCTTTGCACTGAATTAAACACCATTAGGGGGTTTTCTTTCTCTTTTTTCTATATTTAGTTTTGATGGAGGTTGGGGTTTGTTTTTTTTTACCTCCCCACTAAATGTTTCTTCTTTCAGCCCTGCAGGTCAGCAGAATGTTGCTGGCTATCTCAACAAAGCAACAGTAATTTCTCACAAGCACTCTGTAATGTGTTTGGCTGCTTGTGTCCAGGCCATGGGTGTGTTTTTAAGGTTTTGGTAGATTAGACATCCAGCTTAATAAGTGAAAAAGATCATTAAATAATTTGGCAGGGCTGAGCTGGGCATCTAATTCCTCATTCAAGATACGCTTTGTAAATATTTGGGTACCTTCAAGAGATGGGCTTTCTATTTGAAGTCCTTAGTGGCTGATCTTAGGTACATATAAACCTAATTAAGTTTACAATCACAGAATCGTAGAATGGTTTGGGTTGGAGAGGACCTTAAGATCATCTAGCTCCAGCCACTATTTGTACGTATTTTAGAATGCGTAAAAGCTAGATTAGCCTATGAGAAGCTTTTATTAGAGGTTTAGAAGTTGGCTTCCCCATATTACAGCTCTGCAGACCAGCCCTGGAAGTGAACAGCTCTCAAAGCCAGTTGACATTACATATATATATATATATGTATGTATACACACACACACACACACATACAATTGAATAGCACAAAGAATAGAAGTATTTCCCTATTTCCATCATGTAAGGCCAATCACAACAAGGCCTAATCCTGCACTAGCATCAACAAAATGGGTGGCTAAAAGAGTTTGGTCAACCAAAAAATAATCTCAAGGGGCTTGACCCACAGCCCAGTAGCAGCCAAAAGAAGGATCCCACTGCAGCCTGGATTGGGCCACTCCGTTGGGATTCTTACAGGTCTTGAAATCATCAACTATATGCCTCCTTGCCAGTGTTTTTCACTGAATCTGGATACTTGAAGCCTGTGCATTCACAGGGAACAACTAGGCTAACATCAGAAATACAGAGTACCATCAGCTCTTCTTTTATTACCTTCACAATCTTAATTGCTCTTCACCTCAGTTCCAGCAGTCCAGAAGACTGCTCTGTGCATCTGCCTGTATTTTGGAAACACATCTAATATCTCTGTTGGCAAAACAGATTCCCATTCAGCTTTATTACAGTTCCACTATTCTCAGCTACACACAACCCATGAAGATAGAAGATTCACCAAACACACAAACAAACCCCAGACTTTACTGTAGAACAGGTACCTGCTTTAAACTACTAAGGAGCCTATAAACAAGGATTGGTATATAGTGCATTTCTCTGTTTTGACCTGTTTGGAAAAGCTCTAGAACACAATGGGTTGATTTCCACAAAAAACCCTCAAGATACAGTTCATTTTCTACTTGTAGGTTCTCCCATGTAACCCACATTAACCTATGCATCTCAATCTGTCTGGTGTCCTTACTCTCAAGGAGGTGGTGTTTCAGTCCACTTTATTAGCAGTAGTTATATCTCAGCTAAATCATATGAGCATCAACATAAACTTCACCACTTTTAGGTCCACCAGCTGCTAGTGGGCTCAAGGTTCATTTTGATCTGGATGATATTTTCTATGTTCTTAATTTTGGAGGGTTTATTTTTTACTAAGAACTGGTTATTCAGGAACGCTGAGCAAAATGCCTTCTCCTGCTGCTAGCACAACAGCAAACAAGAAGAAAGCCAAGAATATTCATTTTCTATATGCACAACACTATAACACTGATGACCCCAAGCTGAAGAGGTATTTGAGAAGTGCCTCTAAAAGGAGCCAACAGTGATGGCAGGAATGACAGGCATCTGCTGCCCAAACCCATCATCCAAAGGCATACCCATCCTTTGCAGTAAGTACAGCCCTGTGCAACCTAAAGCATTCCTTATTGACCCAAGCATCCTGAGAGAATATTATTATAGAAAGGCTCTTGGTCACAGATACTTTAAACCAAATGTTAAATTATTCGCACGTACTGAAAATTCCTCTGGATTCAAAACCTCAGCAGAAATGCTTCCTCATGTGGTAGAATGCAATGTGCCAGCCCCAAGCTCCAAGATCTCCAGATGAACAGAAGTGTTGCCATTGGTTTTGCTGGGTAAAATACTGCTTTTAGAGAGTACCTCTTACCTATTTCCAGAGGTAAACACCATGTACAAAGGAAGAAAGAGGCGAAGGGAATTCCAAGAAGTTGGTTAAGTTGTTCCTCCTGGGAGTTTGGCATGAGTAGATGTATTAAAAGAGCTTTATATTAAAGCACACATATACTTTTAATACCTAAAAAGTGCATTAATAAGAACAAAAGGTCTTATCCAAGCCACAATACCTAGATGCACATGAAATTCTGCCTTTGGGGGGTAAGGCAGATTTAAGCCAGACTGGCTGACCAGCAGAAGTTAGAGAGGGTGAACATAAAAGACATAATCAACAGCAATCCAGAGCCAACACAACGGAAACAAAGCCATCATTTCACATTGTCTACAGCAAGGAATAAAACGCAGTACACTGTGAAAACCCCAAAGTGTCAGCATCTTACAAGGCACCTCTACACATCTTTTGAGGCACCTCTACACATCCAAGTGCTTTGGAAGTTCTCACAGATATGAAAAGTCTGACCTAGAATGACCCAGCTTGAGTAAAAGGAAAGGGAGGAAAATAAGATTGAAAATGTTCCTGTGAGCTCTGCAATACTGAAGGCAAACAGATTGTGTGAAAAATGCACTGTGGCAACTGTTATGTTTCCAATTACAAATAGAGCGGACACGGATTACACTCCCGGTCAGCAGGGTTTGGAATAAGCCCTGCTTCACCACAACTCCTCAAGCTTTGCCTTCGAGGAAGGGCTCGGACCACTGCCCAGCCCCAGGAACACTCCTACTATGGTAAAGGGGCACAATACCCTGTTTCTTTGAGGGAAATCTAGGAGCTTTCTTCCAAACTGATGTAAGGGCGAGCAGAGCTGTTGCTCCTCTTCATCCACGTCATCCCACTGGCATACGCTAGCTGTGTGAACTCTGATAATTCCCCCTTATAACAACTCTGCTCCACTCCATCAACTTCTATTCAAAAGGAAAGTTTCATGGGCCATAGATATTGCTTTAATATATAACATATCAAGAAGAGATTCCATATTTTGGCTTGCTGCCCCTGCACACCACCACATATAAGCCCTGGCTCCTTCTCTTTGCACAGCCACACAAGACCCTAAGAAGAACGACTGGAAATATATAAACCTACAGGCAACCTGATGCGGTCGACAAAATTGCTTTGATTATTGTTAAATCAATCAAGGTGCAAAGCTTTTGGAACATAAACTAAAGCCAGTTAACCTGGCCAACATTAGGCCTCTTCAGAAACATTCAGCTGTTTCCTCTTCCCCTTCCCAGAGCATCCCAGCAAAGGCACTGCAGCTGTAGTTAAGCACGTTTTGGGGCGCAACTGCCCCTGTGCAGGAGGTAGCAGAGCCTACGTCTGCAGGACTGAAGGCTGCAGTGCGTAGCTTTCTGACCCAGTTCTGTCAATGTACCTATTGTAAATGCAAAATCCTTCTTCAGATTTGAAGCAGCAGCCACCTGCACAAATAAGGCTGGGTTATAACTCTGTAACCAAATACAAGCACTGGAAGCTTAAAAAGTTTGTAGTCCAAAAGGCACTTCTGACCTCTTCCTTAAAAGTTCACTAATCACTTTTAATTCATAATTTATACCCTCTTAATATACTTGCTTTATATAATACCCCCCTTTTTTCCCCCCCTACCTCTCCTCCTTTCTTTTTTCTGGAAGTTCCCCAGGAGAAAATGGTATTACACAACTCCCTTGATTAACTGGAAATGAAACTTTTCCCCCTCGGTAGTCGAGATTTGGTAGAGTTTCCAGGATATAATGCATCGTACACAGTGCTGAAAGGCAAAAAATTGTGTGCATAGGTGGAAATGATCCAAAGGCCCTGCAAGTGATGGGGGTTTGATCTCAGCGGTTCCTAAAGCAGAGCTTTAGGGAATAGGCTTTGCCTATTCACTGATGGGTTAAAAAGATGTAATATTATCTCTTTTCTCCCTCCTTAAGATGACTTAGTTCCAAACCC
The DNA here is from genome assembly GCA_039877255.1 of Loriculus beryllinus. Taxonomy (NCBI): domain Eukaryota; kingdom Metazoa; phylum Chordata; class Aves; order Psittaciformes; family Psittacidae; genus Loriculus; species Loriculus beryllinus. The sequence goes on from JBCJKH010049665.1 coordinate 30,887, forward strand.
CTGCCCATAGGCAGAAACCCCTTCCACTGGAGCAGCTTGCTCCAAGCCCCTGTGTCCAACCTGGCCTTGAACACTGCCAGGGATGGGGCAGC
>JBCJKH010049665.1:31078-43578 GCA_039877255.1 Loriculus beryllinus
AGGGATGGGGCAGCCACAAGGGTTTTGGGCAATCTGTGCCAGTGCCTCACCACTCTCACAGTAAACAATTTCTCCCTTATATCCAACCTAAGCCTCCCATTTTTAAGTCCAAACCTGTGATTTTTGAGAACAGCATGGTTCCATGCTGCATGCCATTTCAGATTTCAAGGTGCTTTTAGTCCCCTTAAGAAACTGCATATTCTGCAGGTCCAGGCGATGCAGCAGCGTCATAGCATCACCTAAAACATCGCCACCTTCTTCTGCAAGCACAGGGCCATTTTTGGCACAAGGGCCAGCCACATCGGGTATGTCCACCTTGTCACACCTAGTGTCACAACAGCCCCTTTCTCACACACAGCCCAAACCTGCGTTTTGCAGCCAGGTGACATCCCATAACCCCATTTCCTTAGGACATGTTATAAACCAGGCTGCATCCACATGGCACAGGCAATGGTCAGGTGTCTATTCATATTGACTCAAGGGACACAACATGTACTGTGCTTTTTAAACCCCAAAATGGAGAACTCCCAGTTTCCCTTTCCAGCTCCCCTGTAACAACACTGTGCCCTGCTGTCAAAGAACATGCGAATAAATGGAAGAAAAAAGGTTAAAGCATCCCAAGGGAATAGCAGTCCCTTTTTCTTTATTGCAGCTAATTTAGACAAAGGCTCTGCTGTCCCCATAGCCTACCCCCATCTTTTTTTGGAAGGGCTTTGTGCCAAGTTGCATTATCCCTCTTCACCATGGTATTGCCATGAAGCCCGCCTGGTATGTTTGCCTAAAAATCACAGGTTTTCATGGAAATTGTTTTTATCTCAACAACAACTCCCTTTGTCACCTCAGACATGAAAAGAGGAAGAGAAGAGCTCAGGCTCAAATCCCAGCCCAGCAACAAAGCATCCATGGAAAAGCTCCACAACCTTCCAAATCCAACAGCATGAAAACCTCCAAACCCCTTTTACTACTTCCCTCCTAACACCAAAGCATCCACAAACCCATGTGATGCACTGCAACCCACTTTGCACAACCTCCACCTTAAAACACTTTGAGGCTTGGGAAAAAGCCCATACCATCAGTGGGGTTGTTTTGAAGGATTTTTAAATGGGAATAGTTTCTTTTCTTGCAGCTCATCATGGCAACCAGAGCCTGCTGGCTCCTGTCAGCGAGGCAGGAGCTCAGCAGCTCATGGGGGGGGTGTCCTCTATTTCCAGCCTATTTACTGCTCTGTTGAGAAAGGCGCCTATAGATGCTCTAGTTCTCAGATGGGAGTTTGGAGAGGGACTCAGTTATTCAACAAACCAACCCTTTCTAAACGCTGTCAAAGGAGCGATTTGATGCCTTTCAGTGCTTACTATACAAAACCCTGAAAGACCAGAGAACTTCAAAAGCCGCAGAAGCGGAGCTGGAGTTTGGCAGGAGTTCATTAGCTGCCTGTGTCCTTCTGTGTGTGGCTTGTAATTACATGCAGACTTGATGCCAAATCCTCATCTACCGAGGGGTACCAATTAACGTGCTGCTGGATGATTCACAGGTAGCTAATGTCAAGATTTACACAACCAGCGTGCCAAGTATCCCATGCTTGATTATTATATATTTTTTAAGCTGGAGAGGTTTTTATTCCTCTTTTCATGTCATTGTACAAGCAAGGTTTTGACAGCAGAATTGGGGTTGTCCAGCCTGTTCCCAGCCCACACACCAGTGGCACTGATCCTGCTGTCACTATGCACCAGCATCTACAAGGAAGCACACATCCCTCTGCGCACGGAGCAAGGGCTTTGCAAGTTCTACTGTATTTTCCCTTTGTATAATGCAGACTTTTTTCTGCTCCAAAGAGAAAAGCCTCTAAAACTGAAGTACAATTTGCACTCCATACTTGCTTTCCTGCTGCTTGCACCCTCTTACTCCTATGGGTAGTTAAACTAAACTTAAGCAAGTTAAACTGAACTAAACTTAAGCAAGAGCCAAAGAGCAGCTGGAGAAGGTGAAGAAGCAGGTACTCAAAAAGGATAACTCACCTTTGGGAGAGAAAATGCATACAAAGCTACATCTCTTGAAGGAAAATGTACCAGTTATTAGATCCTCAGACAAAAAAAATTAACCCAACTCTTCTTCTCTTACTTGAAGTCTGTATCCCTTTGCAGCCAGCTGGCTCCCAGTGCAGCCCTTGGCAATTCAAATCTTGGGAAGTTAAACACAGCAGCATGGAAGTGAGCCTTTTGTCTTCCTGCTTTTTCATTCTTCTTTTCTGTTTGATCCCCAAACAGATTTATTAAGCTACAGGGAAACCATGGGCCCAGTGGAGCATCTTGGCACTGACTTGGAGCAGACCTCCAAGCAAACTGGTTTGCCATCACTGCTGGTTTTCCCATGGAGGACAGGAGACCTAGTCCCCATTTGCCTCTTCTGCTTGACTTTCTACCTTCCAAAACCAAGGTAAACACACTGAATTTCTTCCCACAGCATCTCGGTGGCCTCCTGTCCCCAACACACTATGAAACGAATGGCACATGAGATGGGCATGAGTTCAGATTTACTTGAATTATCAGTAAGTTTTGAGTGGAAACAAGATTGTAAACAGAGGCAGCAAGAGGAAAATTACAGTAATGGTCAGCCTTGATGTAACACTGCTCCCAAAACTACCAGCCAGACAACTACACACTCAATCATGGGTTTGAATGCTCTATGGGGGTACATATAACAACCAGAGACCCTCATCAGCAGTAATTTGATGGCTTTTGCTCCTCCTTTGCTTTTGCCACACAGCTAGTTTCAATGCCATTTTTTCTGACACCCATGTCTCCCACTCTTCCCCCTTCAGATGCCCCCACCATTTGAATACATTTTCCTCTCTCTGTAGGTGAAAGTAGTCTCTCCATCACTCTTTGCTCCCATACCGTTGCAAAACACCTTCAGCTTTGGGGGGGGAAATTCAGCGCCAGAAGGACTGCAAGCACAACCCAGTGCTCCCACCACTTTATCCTTCTAATAAACCTATCACTGCATTTGACACAATACAGGGCTTGTCCAGCCATGAAAGCTTTCTTGCTTATCAGGAGAATTTTTTTAATCAACTACAGGGGAAAACATGGCCTGACATTTTATTGCTTCCTTGCGCTTTGCTGTCAGATGTCTCGGTTCCTTCCAATTTGTACTCTTGCTAATCTCTTTAACCAGGAATCAGTGGAAACCTCAAGTCTTTCATGCCCAGCAGCTTCCCCTGGGTGATTTGGAGGCAGGGCAGGCAGAGGAGCATAGGGCCAGCGTGGGGGTAGCTCACAGTGAAGTGGGAGAAGAAGGCACCAGGCACCAAGCTCTCAGACTCAGTGCAGGTTCTGGGACACAGTTTTGTCCTGGCCACAATTACAAAACAACAAACAACGTCTGTGGGGAAGGGTCATAAGAAGTTCAGCTTTCCTCTATTAAAACCATCTGGTGCCTATAAAAAAACCCCAACTGGTTGGTTGGGATGGTTGGTAGCACCTCCTCCCTGCTTGGCTCTTCCAGGCATTTCTTGGAGGTGCCATCACAGGGGGCAGAGCTGCTGCGAGGAGCCTGGTGGTCATACCTCCTGTTGTGAAGAAGGTCCCCAACCACCCATCTCGTTTCACTTCTCCTTATCCAAACCAGACCCTTCTTTATGAGGTGCCTGTCACTCAGCAACACAGGCTCCTACCATAGTATGCCCTGCGAGAGGGCTGTGCTTTCTGAACAAAATAAAACATCCCTGCGAGAACAGTGTGGGACCCAGCAAAAGGTTTCTCCATATTGGAGACAACGACGGGTCCCTCTCCAGAACCAACAGCAAGATGCATCGCCAAACCTGCAGGGGATGTGAACCTTTACTAAAAGAAAACCAAAACAAAACAGCCTAAACCTCCCCTTTGTTTCCAAAAGGAATAAAAGAAGGGGAGGGGGGTAAGTGAGAGAAAAGAGAGGAGCTTTTCCAGCCAGTTCCCTAGCCTGTAACACAAAACCACGCTGTGCTGGGAAACCTTACACCACGCAGCATCCAGCTCATGTACTCCTGCTCCGCTCGCTGCCTCCCGGATGCTTCCCCAAGCCCAAACTGCCCTTGAGAGAAGCCAAGCCTCAGCCTCTGCTGAAAAGCCTCTTTGTTTGGATTCCCTTTCCAAATCAGCGTATCCTGAGATTGAACTCCCTTCCACTCCTCTGCAGGGCTTTTTAATGTTCAGATGCCTTTGGCAGCAGCCAGATTCGCCAGCAGGTTTGCGGTCCTGTAATAGCATTCAAAACCTCGGTGCTGGGGCACGTACAGTGCTAGGAACGCTCTTCACTTGGAGAAGAGAGGGGAGGAGGAAAAGATAGTGCAGAATTACTTCAAATGATCCTTTAATTGTGAATTGGGAACAGAGGAGCTAAGTGCTCCTTAATTAAACAATAGCTTTAATCAGCCTTCAATAGTCTGCATTAAGGCACAACAGTGAGCTGTAGGGGCACTACTTTTCCTCTCTTAAACTGGAATCATTGGAAGGAAATGAGACAAGTCATCAGAGAAACCCATGCAGAGGGTCTGGTCCATACATGCATCACCAAGAGGGCTTGACTCCAACTGCTGCCATGAGCTTTCCATGCAGCCTTACCACCATCACTCATTGTACTCAGAAACTAAATGCATTTCCCTGCACTGCCCCCTCTGTCTGCAAGCTCAGGGGCACAAGCCCATCATACATCCATACAGCCTCTGGCATGCAATGCGATGCTCCCATCTCCATTGGGGTCTGCAAGCATCCCAAAATCCTGCAATCCCACAAAGGGCAGGAGATATGGTACTCCCATGGCAGGACTTCTGATCTAGCAAAGCCCCAGCAGAGACCCACAAGTAGTACCAAGGGAGTAATTCAGTTACCACTTAGAGCAAAACACAGTACATCTTGTAGCAAGGAACTGTAATGGGAACATCAGCCCTGCACCTTGCTCCAAACGCTGGAGGGAAAAAAAATCAATCCTCTTCTCCAAAACCAGCCTCAGGCCTAGGACTTGATGCAGTTTCACTGGGGAAAAGTTGCTTTTCACTTGCAGTTAGCATTTTAATCAGCCTCAGCATTATATCCTTCTCTGTGAAAGCAAAACACTGAGCACTTAAGCAGGTGGATTTCCAGACTGTGGACCCACTTCTGCGTTCATAAAGCAATACCAACTTTTGCAGACAACTTCAGCAAGAGCAAATGTAAAGTCCCTGTTGCCACATCCACAATCCAGATGCATCCCAAACTATCCCTCTTGTCTGGCTGTTTTAAACACACTGTACCCCTATACCCTGCAGCAGCTCTTGGAAATCTTTGTGCCCATGCACATGGTGATTTATCAAAACAGGCTCTCTCTAAAACACTATTTGACTTTTCCATGGGTTTTGCATCTGACAAAGGTCCATAACAGCTCATTCAGAAAAATAAATGCCACAAACCTTCTCCTTTAAGGAGAAAAAAAGCCCCAACAAAGCAAAAAACCACCCAACCCTCACAGCCCAATGCTTTAGAAATGCTTCCACATGCTAATCAGCCTCCTATTCAGTTCCAGGCTGAATAGGACTCCAACAATGACAAAGAAATACGCTGAACCTATTCCACATTTCATCCCCTTCACTCAAAATGTTGCTGTTACCTTGGTTTTCAGCTGCTTTGTGGGAGCTGCAGCAGAATGACAGCCGCATGCTAAAGCTGTGAGGATGGTCAAGAAACGAGGAGTGCTAGACTTGGAATATATTGAGCCAAGATTATGGGGAAAAACATGGAATTCTGTGATGACTTAAGTCACTGATGCTGCAAACTTTGATAAAAATAAATATGAAGAAACCCATGACATAAAAACCAAGGCCTCTACTGAAAACAGCTTCTTGCGGTCAGACAGCAAAAAGAGGTTTTACTTAGCTTGGCAAGTATGAGTAGGCTGAAGCCCCTTGCTTTGAGAATTAGCCGTTTGTGTGATGTATTATCAATGGGCAGCTGAATTAATGCATCTTTCCCCACATACCCTTAACCAGAAAAACTTCAGCTCTTAATTTGGGAACTTATGAGCCAGTTCCTGCTGCAGTGGGTGAGCTGAAGGATGTTTTCCTCTTCTGCAGAACACAGAAGCATGAGAATGGAGCCACGCGGGGAAGCTTTCACAGGAATCAAGGTGGGAAGCTCCAGGACAGGTGCACACGTGTCCTAGGGACATGGTTTGGTCCAAGCCCTGGATGGCACAGGCTTCTTCTCCACACTTGCACATCGAGGATCTGATTTCAAAAGACACCTTAGGAGGCTGGCGATGGCCTGGCAGAGCCATTCAAGTTTGCAGCTTCACTGAAGTTGTTCAGAATTAGAGGTACCTCAGTAGCTCTGAAAGCCTCATTGGGAATGTGGGTGCATCCGTATGGGAAATGCCACCTTCAAAAGCGTGATCTCACCTTCACTAGGCTCCGTATCCCTGCCCACACATGGAGGTGATGCTCCTGCAGCCTCCTTGTCTCCCTTGATTAGGAATTCCCAGAGGCACAAACCGCCCCTGTGACATGCCTGAGCAGGACCAGGGGCAGCAGGGCTTAAATCCTGGCCCAGGACCTTGGCTGGGCTGCAACCAGAAGAAGGGAGAAGTGAGAAGCAGCTCCCCAAAAAGCAAGGGCCATCTAATCAGTGATCAAAGAGCAGCTTCAGAAACCTGCTAACACCAAACTGATTCACAGCTATTAACTTCAAAGGAGTTTTGCTGCCTGCCATCAGCTTACCATCCCTCCAAAATTACTCTGTGAGCATCACTCAGAACATAAATGCACCCAGTGTTCAATGACCAGACCTGCTTATCAGCACCTTGACACACTCTCTTCAACTCTCCCTCGGGAAACTAACACTTTAAAGACTGGTGGGCTTTGCAAAAAAACCTTGGAAGCCCTCAAAATACTTGAGGTCCAGGACCTATTGCCACATTTACTGTGCTGCTACAAAGACCAGAGCAAAAACCTTCCTGTCAGCATTGGTGGGAATGATAACCAGGGCTGGAGTGCTCACTCTAGCAGCCTCAACCTGAGCCTTTCAGCCAGGCTTAAAGAAAGGCCCTTCACACCACCCCAGAACACAGGTCATAAATAACTTGCTGAGCATCAAGATGACAGGAAGCCCAGAGCCCATTTGGCACACTGGCTTTCAAATGCAGCAGCTGGACATCTTGAGGCATGTGAGGACGTCTCAGCTTTGCATAAGCACGTGCTGGATTAGCATCAATGCAATCAATACCTGACTCCAGCGGCTGTCTCCAGTACATGCTTGAGCAGATACAGAGGAACTGCTATAAAAGCTTCCAAAATGACTGTCATTCTCACTAATTTACAGTAAAAGCGGGTGAAAGCTAATTGCAGGATGCCATGCAGCTTCTCACCTCTTCTGCGCAGCGGCGGGCTACAACCCTGGCACTGCTGGGAGATGCAAGCTCTCAGAGGGAGCATCATTTGTTTCAAGAAGGATGGCTGCCCAAAACCACTAACCAGCAACTTTCACTTTTTCTGTTTAAACCCATAAGACGAAGAACCACGCTATTCCCAGCTCCTCCAACCAGGAAGGGTGAAGCAGCTCCAAGAGGAGCAGCCTGCTGCCTGCAAACTACCAAAGCTGTGAGGGACACCTCCATATCACAGCTACCTTTGGTGTTGAGGTCAAGGTCTGGGTCAGTCCAGCAATGGCATTCCAGCCTCTATTTGCTGTGTCTTTCAGGCACCACAGAATAAGCCCACTGGTATGTTTCATAAGAATGGTTGGAGGCATCTCCCAAGCTTCTCTTTGCTATGATCAACATAGCTTTCATGACTTCCTGTATAAGGGATGAAAAATCATGGGAAAGTACCAAGGGACTATGCACACTTCCCATTGATTCAGTGTCACCACCATTGCAGACCAGCTGCAGCTTCATTTGGACTTTGGCTAGCTGCCGCAGCCCAGCCCTTTAGCTGCTAACTGAGAGCACCATGTGCTCAGATAATACAAGCTCATATATGGATGCAAGCTACAAGCAATGCTGGAACAAGAACACACGGCACAAAGAGCACAGGGCATCAGAAACTCTGGAGTTAAATTACATGTTCTGCTTAGAACATTTACTGGATGTCCAGAGTCGGTTTTCAACCCTCTGTCTTCAAAACATCCAATGCATGTGAAAAACAAACCCACTTATGTGACCAACTTGAAAGGACAGAGGTTACAGGAATTTCTGACGCTTGGAAATCCACCAGAACAAACCTATTTTTCAAACTCATAAATACATTGTCTTGATAATAAACTGAAGTTTTCCAATGGTTTCATCAAAAGCTATATGAAAACAAGTCAAATTCCTCTTTTTGGTAATGTTCTGCCTCCTCAGATCTAACTTGAGGAGCAGCTTCTGCGGATCTTGATCCCACCATTACAACTAAGCCATTGCGTGCAGCTGAAAGGCAAAAAGGGATTCTCAAGTATGACTTCCCAACAGCTGCTCCAACACACCCCTGTATACAGATACCCGATCCATGCCAAGGAGCTTTCCATCTGCTAAAATTATGGAGCAGGTAGTGCTTCTCCAAAGTAGATGTCATGGGAGACAGCAAAATGGGCATAGATGGAGTGGCTTTGAAAGTGAGACGAATGTCCTTCAGAGAAATGGGCCATGCTGATCCATGAGGAGATATGACAGACAAGGCAGCCTCTTCCCAATTTCTATTGGGACCTATCCCCCACCCAGCTGAGGTATCTGCAAAGCCAAACCAAAGGCTGAGCACACACAGGACCCCCATACACACAGCAGTGCACTCAGCAGCACTGTGTTAGCAAGGGGGGAGTACAGAGCGCTGCTACAGCTACCTGAAAGAAGGATGGTGCTGAGAGGTGCCTGGCCTCTTTTCCAAAGTAACAAGAGATAGGACAAGAGGCAATGGCCTCAAGCTGCACCAGGAAAGGCTTAGACTGGAAATTAGGAACAATTCCTGCCCCAAAGGGTGCTCAGGCATTGGAACAGGCTGCCCAGGGCAGGGCTGCAGTCACCGTCCCTGGAGGTATTTAAATGACCTGTAGATATGGCACTTCAGGATGTGGTCTAGTGGTGGACTTGGCAGCATTAAGTTTATGGCTGGACTCGATCTTAAGGGTTGCACACTCAAGCTAGGTGACACCATGCTTGAGTAACCATCACAGTGACTTTGTGCATTGCCAAATCCTCTTTTCTGTGCCTACAGGCTACCTCATAGTAGCAAAACTTTGCTAGGGAAAAACCAAAGAGGGGAAGTCTTGCGCAGAAATAGAATCACAAGAATAACACTGGCTGGGGCTGACAGGTTTGCTTTCCAAGTACAAAGTGTGAGAAAGTGTGTCATTTCCAGAAAAAAAACTCTGTGTTTCTCTTTCAAGTGTCAGGAAAGAAAAGGAAAAGATGAAATTTGCCTCTGAGTTCAATGCCAAGATACAGGATCAGGCAGGCTGAACTGGACAGGAGGCATCAAGTACACAGGACCTCCATTACAGCTCAGTGGTGGGACTCCATGGGTCAGCAAGGGAGCACACTTCTGAGCAGAAATCTCACTGTACCTGGAAATGAAATCCCATCTCTTTCACCCTGAAGGAGATGCCCTCAGTGAATGAGGTGACTGGTTTCTCCACTGCCACCAAAAGAAGACCAATAAGCTTGCTGCCTTCAAGTGTGGTAAGCTTTTGAAGACAGAGACAAATGCAAAATGTATCCATGAAGCACCAGTTACTTGAGGGTTCCTCTCCTCCTGTTGCACAAGTGCTGTAATGGGTGAATCAGCCATGACTCTTCACACAAATTGTACGATTATGCCTTTTTGAAAGCTGTTCTGCCACCCATGAGCAAGGTGGCTGGAAATGCTGCTACAGGAAGAGCTGCAACAGCTCCTGCCCTGGCAAGCTCGATAATGGTGTGTACAGTAGCCAAGAAACAACATACACATGACACTATAGAGAAAAATACAGAGCAGAGCGTGCTTCTCCAGAACCCGTGCAAACCACACTTCTCACTGTTACTAATTGCATTGGAAAACTCAGGGAAAAGATCTTTCAAATGAGGTCAGCATCCCTCTTGGTTTCATTCTTCTGGAAATGCCATGTGGACATCAAGCATGGAGCACCCTGGGCTGTGCTAGGGAAAACTTTCCTGAACCAAAGACAGTCACAAATACGAAAGGGATGAAGGCAGTGTTGGAGGAAAATACAGGTCCGTAAGCACAATTTATTTATGTATCCCTGTTTATTGTAGCAAGAATTAGCTGCCTTGGAAGAAGCCAAGCATTCATATGTAAGTCCATACTTACTCTTCATTATAGCCCAATGTATTACCTATTACTTTCCAGTTACCCTTCATTTGTTTATTGGGCTGGGGAGGGGGGAAGGGGCACAAGAAAATGGCAGCAGAAACACTCTTAAAACCATCTGGATTTGAGAAGAAAGTTACATGACAGAAATGATGAAAAGCCACTTACCTGTGCTGCATCCATCTCGTTCAGCATCACCACAGAGGAGCAGTTATAATCAAACACCAGCCTCCAGAAGTCTGCTACGGTGTTGGGCAAAGGGTGTTGGGTGACAATAAAGGCAGCAGGTTGCTTGTGGCTCTAACAAAAGAGTGAGATTAGTTAAAAAGAAATTCAATCAACCTTTTTTCCCAGTGACTATTGCACCCAGGAGGCTGTGGCAAGGCAACGGAGCCATTTAACCAGATTATACAAATCACATATCCTTCTCCTTGTTATCACTCTGCAGTGAATGAACCTTTCATAATGGGATTCTTTTGCTCCCAATGAAGACATTTCATTAAAGAAGTGTCACAAGAGCAGAGATTACCCAAATCAATTATTTATATTTTGAGACTCAGCAAATAATACTAATTCTACTATTACTACTACTATCAGAAATATTAATAAATGGGAAGAAAACAGCTGGAAGCAAATGTTATCCTTTTTTTGCTACAATGAACACTAGTAGCTACAGAAGGGATTAGCCCCTCTGTCTGCTATTGCTCCCTGGTGATGTAGTGCTACAGAGGTGGCACATCTGGATCCCAGCCATCCTTTAGGAGCTTGTGAGGCAATATTCAGAGTCTGCAGCACTGGCATTTAATGTCTGGTGTTATTCTTTCACCTGAGAAAAGCCCTCTGACCTCAGTCTCCCTAACCATGGAGGGCAAAACCCATGCTCCCAACCTCTGCAGGGCTCTGTCAGTGAATGTTTGTGAGGCACTTGGAAGGCTATTGCTTTCCAACAATGGCAGCCTAAGTGAGCCTACAAACTGCTCAGTACTTTGTGCTGTACATCTGTGAAGCTGACCTGAATCATAAGGCACAGTATTTCTGAGGCAGAAGAGGCTGGTTTTTAATGCTGTGCAGTCAACAGCCCAGTTTTAGGCTGGGGCCCATGCTGAGTGCTTCACACCTGAGAGAGGGGACAAATGGTGTTCTGTGTCTAAGGGCAAATTTTGGTGAACACAGTCCAGAGGAGCCTTCCTTCCTGGGATAATTCATGCTTCCAAACCCAGGCTCTAACCCATCCTAGGTGTACCATCACCCCTTCGTGCTCTAGCACTTCCTTCCATCACAGCTTTCATGATATACACAGAGTGATCCGCAACTTGGATAAGGGTTGTTCTTTACAAAGAACAACTAAAGAGGCTGCCCAGGACTGCTGCAGTCACCGTCCCTGGAAGTGTTCACACACTGTGTAGATGATGCCCTCAGTGTCATGGGTCAGTGGTGGCCTTGGCAGTGCTGGGAACGGTTGGCTTGATGATCTTAAAGGGCTTTTCCAACCTCACTGTTTCTACGAGTCTATCACAAATCTGTAAATAAAATCATCACTGGGACTTTGTTATCAAGTGTTTCCCATCATGTGCCTGTCTGCATACAGTGAAAGAATTAACGATAGCTCAAGGCAATACAGGCTAGATGATCTCTTACAAGAGTCCAGGCTAAGGACAAGACTGCAGACATGAAGCTACTGGGAAAGACAAAGAATTCGCAAGGTCTGTCCTCAACAGCCTACGAAAATGTGGGACTTTGGCTGTTCCCCTCTGATTATTATATTTTTTAAGGCTGCTGATTCATCTATGGCAAGATAAAGCAGAGCCAGAGACCAGCTCAGAAGCTGAATTTCAATGACAGGTGAAAAATTCCTTCATAGAGATTCACAGGAAGTCTGTGGGGAATGACACAAGTATTAGCAAAGTGATTTGAAGTAATAGGGCTGAAATGTGCAAACACATACCCAGTCCCTAAGAAACCACAGAAGAAGAGATTGTGCTTCTGCAGATTTGCCAAAGCACGAAGCCCACTTTGAAGGAAAACCAAAAAGGCACCTTAGGAATATTGGCCATGAAAACATCACGATCTTTCTGAAACAATCTGAAATTAATTCCATAAGCGTTTGACTTGACCTCTTCAATGCAGCAGTACCACTGTTTGTATATATCTGTTATCCAACCCTTACATAAGCCATTGATGAAATTATCATCACAGGGCAAAGAGCACTTGT
>JBCJKH010049666.1:0-14347 GCA_039877255.1 Loriculus beryllinus
GGGGGGGGGGGGGGGCCGGTCCTTGCCTTCCCCAGGGACCCTTCCACTGGCAAAGCCCACGTCCCCATCGCAGCTGGGATCGGCCTTTGCGGTGGGAGGTGGGAAACGTCCCCAGCGCTGCCCTTCCCACCGCGCAGCGGCCCCGGGAGCAGAGGATGCTCAGACTCGGAGGGGATGCTCAACCCAAAGCAGTTTTGCCTTTAACTTCACTCAGGCCATGAGGTTTCTAACGTATAAAAGCGCTTTTTGGCTGGTGCAGCCCCTGTGTGGCCATGGGGATGCTCTGCAGAGCTGGTGTCAGGAGATGTGGGTCCAGGAGCTCCTCACACAGCACAGCCGCAGCGCTGCTTCCTGCCGCGGCAAACCCGCGCTGCCTGCAGGGGAAGAGGGTTTGCAGAGCCCCGGGGTGTCACAGTCATTGCAAAACACCCCCCGAGGCAGCCGGAGCACAGCAGGGAAGCCCTGCCCTGCAGAGCCTGCATCACCCCGTGTGCCGCCCTCCTTGTGCAGGCTGCAGGGCAGCGGCACACAGAGCGGGGCCGGGGCCGAGGTGTGACACGAAAGCCGCCTGCTGAGGGTCTGAGCGCTGCTCTGTGAGAGCTCGGTGCTCCGTGCTTGCAGGTGGCTGAGAGGAAGTGGGGAAGTCACCTCCTGCCCGCAGCCGCCCTCATGGCCGGTTCCTGCTCCGCCACGCAGAGCATCACAGAATGGTTTGGGTTGGAAAGGACCTTAAATCATCCGGGTCCAACCCCCCGCCACGGGCAGGGACACCTCACACTAGAGCAGCTTTGCTCCAAGCCCCGTCCAACCTTGCCTTGAATACACACACAGACCCCCATCCATTGGGGAGATGTGGTGTGTCCCACGCTTTCACCCTACATAGGGCAGGGGATGTGCTCTGCAGGGCTGCCCTGATGCTCCAGGAATGGGCACAGCCCTGCCCAGAGTCCCCAGTGGGAAGCAGAGAGGCGGCAGGGCAGGAGGAAGAGATCTGGAATCATTCCTGGCACTCCCTGGTGTGCTCACCAGGGCTGGGTGGTTCTTCCTCTGCCTCTACAACAGGGAAACGCTGCTGTTGGACTTGCCAGGGCTCAGGGGTTGTTTGCTCCCTAAGGGACACCCCAAGCAGCATCACATCCACCTAAGGCCACAGGGACGTGCTGCTGGGCTGGGACTGAAGATGCAGGCTATAATGGGGCTGACATCAGGCTGCACCACGGCACAGTGCCCCATGCACACCCCAGCCCAGGCCCTCACCATCACACCGTGCCAGCAGTAACTCCACATTCATCTCTCCCCTCTCCTTTCCAGAGTTCTTCAAGTTCAAAGGCTTCGGGAGCCTGAGCAGCATCCCCCGGTCCTTCACCCTCCGGCGTGTGTCCGTGGCCCCCAGTGCTCCCGAGAGCCTGGGGCCGTGTCTCCCTCCTTCCCATGGCTTCCTGGAGGAGCCCTTTGACAGCACCCAGGATGATCTCAACACCATGCCCAAGAGCCCCGGCCCCTATGCCCGGTCATCGGACATGTACAGCCACATGGGCACCATGCCCAGGCTCAACGTGGGCAAGGCAGGGAAGAGCCAGGGCAAAGCCAAGAGTAGCCAGAGCTGCCCGGATCATGGGATCCCCAGTAACAAGCCCCCGCTCCCCAGCTCCAAGATGTCCATCACCCCTGATCCAGGCACAGATTCACCCTCAGCCACTGGGCAAACAGAGCAGGAGGAGAAAGAGGCTCAGCCCATGGACGATCCAGTGGTGACCAGGATGGACCAGGAGCCTGCAGGAAGCATCTCCTGCCCCAGGATGGAGGCACGGAGCCTGGACCCAAATCCCAGCCAAACCCTGAGCTCTGATACAGCAGCAGGATTGGAGATCACTGATGGGGATCAAAAGGGGCAAGAGTGTCCCAGCAAGATCTCCCCAGACAGGTACAGCCCCATTGGGTTTGCTCAGCCTTCCTATGGGACCCCCTTTCTGTCCCCTCCCCAGGGCAAGGGGACAGGGCTGGGACACAGAAGGGATGCAGCTGGCACTGCCGGAGCACTCCACACCATGGCCAGGTCAGCGGCTCCATGGGAGCGAGGTTTCCTGTGGGATTTCTGCTCCCTCCCGTTTCCGGATGGGGTGGAAACATCTCTGAGCCCTGCGCAGCCCCAGCGTCCCTTTGTCCTCCCGGCGGCTCTGCTCCAGCACTGGGATGTGCTGCAAGGAGCTCGGACCTGCACTGTCCCGGCCCCATCCACCCCTCACTCCCATCTGCTTCATCTCCTCCATCCTTATCCTTTCCATCTTTATCCTTCTCCCCAAGTGACACTTCCTCTCTCCAGGCACAGGGGCTACCCCAAAACCAGCCACCCTGTCCCTATTTCCATCACTTGCCATTAAACCCCCAACTCCGGGCACAAATCCCCGCCTTCAAATTCCCACCCCCAGGGGAATTTGGGGGCTCGGCACTTGTAGATGGGGGTTGGGTCTTTTGGAAGGTTTTCACTTCAGAATCAACAGGAGGATTTATAACCTGCTGCCCATCACCTGGCTGTCTGGGCACAGGGTGCCACGAGTGTCCCCAGCAGCGTGTACGGCACTGAGGGCACGGGTGAAGGTACCAACTGCAAGACCCCCCACAAGAACCAGCTCCCGTAGGATCACCCCTTCCCAAACCCGACTCTTTCCCCACTCCTGTTCCCCCCCATCCCAGCGCGGAGCTGAGCTCTCCATGCCCCAGCACCGGCTGTTTGTGAGCCCCCCGGAGCGGGATGAGGAGCGGTGGGAGCCGGGCCGGGCCGGCCGCACATTCCGAAGGGAGGGCCGGAGGAGGAGGAGGAAGAGGAGGAGGAGGAGGAGGGCCGGGACGGGAAGGAGGAGGAGGAGGGTCCGCACCGCCCTGCGCGGCCCCGGGTCCCAACGCTCAGTGCGAGGCGGGAGAAGCCCGGGAGAGCTTCTGCCCATCGCGGAGCAGGGGCGCTGGCGGCGATGACAGCGGTGGGCAGGAGGTTCCCTGCGCTGGGACAGGGCAGGTGAGGGCCCCCCCGCACCCCGGAGGGGACGGGCAGGGAGAGGCGGGGAAGGGGCGAGCACAAAGCTCGGACGCGGTGGGTTTGCATCGGCTGCAGAGAGCGCAGCCGGACCCGGCGCCAGGAGCACGGCTCGGGGGGCGATGGAGGTTTGGGGGGGCTGCGGCAGTGCCACGTCCTCTGTGAGCACAGAGACCCAGCAGTGGCACAGGGTCCCTATTGGGGGTGCGTGGGGCTCCCCCAGAAGTGACTTGAGTCACCGGGCTGGGAGCTGTGTGTGTGGTCACCGGGTGTCTTGGCTCTGGACTTGAGTCCCCAAAACTCAATAGCCAAATGCCCTCTAGCATCGTCTGGTGCTGGGTGTAACCGCGCTGTTTGCCAGGGAAACTGAGGCACCAGAGCGGGACTTGGCATCGTGGGCACTTCTGTGCTCTGCTTGGAGCCCCCAAAACCTCTGTCGTAGGGAGCAGGCGCCAGCCCCACGGCCGGGCCCTGCTGTGGGGCGGGCGGAAGCAGGACCGGGACAGTGCCGCGCCCCAGCCCTTCCTCCTGTTGCAGGCACATCCCTGGGGATGGGGACGTTCTGTCCCCGCCAGCCCGTGTCGGGGGCCAGGGCAGCTTCCCAGCACGGGGCACGCCTGTGCAGAGGGACCAAAGCAGCGTGGGGGGGTACAAGGGTGGCCCTGGGGCGGGTATTGGCTTGCCTGGTGAGGGTGGTGATGAGAGACAGCACGGCCTAAGGATGCCCAAGGGAGGGCTCTCCCGTGGATGCTCCCTGCAGGATCAGGCCCTCGATTGCACTGCCATGGGACAGGGAGCAGCACCCAGCCCATGGAGCTGCTCAGAACAAGGCGGTGGCCATGAGGCCGATAGGAACACGGTGACTAAGGGGAGGTGACCCACAGCAGGTCACAGGGCGGATGTGATTTGACTTCCCTCCATGCATGGGGCACGGGAAGCGCTGCTTCCCGCAGGGCCCTGCCAGCCAAAACCTGGGATGAGGCAGCTCTGCGGAGGGGGAAACTGAGGCACCAAGTGCCCAGGATTGGTTCTCCAGCACCGGTGTCCAGGGATGAGGCAGACCTGGGCTGTACTCACACCGTTAACCTGGATTGCTCCCAGCATCCAGCCCGGAGCTCGGCACGTGTGTAAATCACTGCCATGCCTTCCCAAGCCCAAAAGGAGCATCCAAAGCCCCGCTCCCCGCTGCCGCGGTGCCGTGTCCCGGCCATGGCCAAGCTCCAGAGGCAGCCCTGGAATTTCTCCCAGGCGCTCGCTGCCCCCAAAAATGCCGTTTCCTGCAGGAATGTGCAGCACCGGGGGGGGCTGCGGCCCCAGCTGCTGCCCTTCCCCGGCACTGGGGCCTCCGCAGCGTCTCCCAGCTGCTCCCATGCTCCCGATTTCCTGCCCGGAGGCCCCCATCCTCCTGCCGGCTTTTCTCACGGCTCTCGCAGCTCCAGGCGGCTCCGTGGCTCCATGAGAGGCTGCAGAGCAGCGCCGGCGCGGGCCCGCGGCCCATTGCCAGCCCCTTTATCCCGTTCCAAGCTGGACAATGGGGATGCGGGCTCACCACAGGAGTGGGTCCTGCCGGGCACACCAAGGGGTTCATGCTGATCCCAGCAGGACCCACTGGGATGCACCGGTGCGTGTCCAGCGTGGCAGCGGTCACCTCCTCTGTCCCCACTTCCCTTTGGGTGGCCGATTTCTGAGCCAGCAGGAGCCATGCCCAGCCTGGAGGGATCCACAGAGGAGGAATTCTGCTCCCTAGGGGTGGCACCAGTGTGGATCCCAGGAGGGGTTTGTGTGCAAGGCCCCAGAAGATCTCAGTATGAGGCAGTGATCCTATGGCTGTAGGCACCAGATGGAGCAAGGCTGCTCCTGGCAGGGAAGGGACATCCCGGAGTTGTGGTTCCCTGGGATTTGGTTGTTTCTTAGCCTTCTGCTGGCATCCCAGGGCCTGAGCACCCTGTGCTCTTGACCTCAGCAAGCAGTGGATGTCCATGCTGCAGCTTGGCGCCATGGAGGTGACAGGTACAGGATTGCTGTTAAAGACGTCTGGAGTTCTGTATTTCATTCTGAAAGGCAGGATCTCAGGGTAGCGCATCCCAGCTGTTACAGCCTCTCTCCTGTGTTGTTCCCTTTGGGTTCATCCGTACGGACACATGCCTCAACCTACAAGAGCACAAAAAGCAGTAGTAACATTTGCTTCCTGCTCAGGAAAGAGCAGGGGCCATCTGTCCCCATGAAATGGTGGTAAAGAAGCTGCCGGATCAGCAGGGTTGTGGTGGTTGTCAGTGGGGCTAAGAGTGAACGTGTCACCAAGGAAAATGGGAGCTTCTATTGCCCGTGTGCTGGGAGGGCAAAGCTCGCAGTTGCAGCCAGGATGCCACAGTTCACCCTGGTTTCAGTGGGGTTTGGTTTCCATGGGGTTGCACAAGGAACGGTCAGAAACTCCTGTCTGGGTGCTGTGTCCCAGCAGCAGCCTATTGGGAACGCAGCTCTGCCATTGGGAACAGGGCACAGGGCCCCTCACCTCGGCATGCACCCTCCTGTACTGTGACCTGCGGGGACCCCAGCCTGGCCGCCGGGTCACAGCTCACACGGTCACAAGCAGATCTGGGGCAAGACCCTCTAAAAAGGCCCCATTCTTCCCTGATCGCATTAGGGGGGTTAAGCCCTGCACTGAGAGCGGGCACGGAGTGGGCAGGAACAGTGCTGGGACCTGGGAACCTCTCCTAAATCCGTGCCCATGCTCTCAGCCCCATGGCGAAAGGGGTACAAACCCCCACTCCCCACACCTCTGCCACCACAGCTTTGACTTAACTGTCACCATTAACTGCCCTTCACTTATGTATTTCCATTTCTCCCCTTCTTTCCAGCCACCACGATGGCCTGGAGTCCGGCAGCGAATACGTGAAGGTAAGACACTGAGTGCAGTCGCAGCCTGCTCCTATAGGTGACAGTGGTAAAGGGGCTGGTTGGGTCCTACACCAGCACGGTGCTCAGCTCTGCATCCCCATCCCACCATTCTGGGCTCTCTCTTTGACCCTCGCAGACATTCCCTGCTGGCAGAGGATCCACAGTCCCTATGTGGTACCCTGCTGCTATCACAGCAGCTGCCTGTGCGTCACGCTCCCATCACTTGTGAACGCCGCAGATGCAGGGGCCGCCTCCTCCCTCTGCCTCCACGTAGCGAAACGGAAGGGTTTTGAGCCACTTTCGTGGCTGTCACATGAAAGTCGGTGTAAATCTCTCCAAATCTCTTGCTTATCCTCCAGCAAACTATTAACATTCCTGAGGACTCTTCATGTCTGGCCAGAAATTCATTAGCGAGGCGCCTGGCTCTGAAGGAGAGCGGCCCTTTCGCGGGAGGCTGCTGGCACAATGGGAGCCGGGCGGGAGCAGAGGAAGGGTGGCAGGGATGCTCTGTGGTTTGGGGATGGAGCATGGAAAAGCTGCTCCGATGGTCACTGCCATGCAATGGCCTTTAGAGAGCCGGTTTGAGAAAGGCTGGAGCCCTCTGAGTCCGGTTACCCGATGGGGATGTAATGAGCTGGGCAGATGTGGTTGTTGAGAAGTGACTTGAGGTGGTCCTGTCTATGTGTGCACCCAGAGGTGGGTGCATTTTATGGCTGCTAATAGACTGAATCAGCACACATACGGAGCAATGGGTATGGCTTTGCTTTACGGATCTGAGTTCTTTCTGGTAAGCATTCCCTACTCTCCAGGCAGATCCCAGACCCAAGCTTGGTGGCCTTTATTTCCCACCCATGGTGTTGACACAGCCCGTGGGCTGTGATTTATTCACCGCTTCCCTTTGGTCACGGAAGCAAGAGATGGCTGCAGTGACAGCAGCTATTTTAGTCCAATAAGTAATTAGCTGGAGTGTGAGTGACCGGGATGATGGGGGCACTTGGGCTGATTGCAGGCACCGTGCTTGGCTGGGAGCCCGTGCAGCTGCAGAACGCTCAGCACCCCACAGCATTCAGCCCCAGGGCTGGATGGGAAGGTGGCTGCTGTAACTGGGATCCTTTAGGGCTAGGACCCCCCACTGGAATAGGTCCCTGCTTTGTGGCTGGGATGGAAACAAGCAGAGGAGGCAAAGACGGGGAGGAAGGAGACAGTGAAGGAGAGAATCAGGAGCAGGATGTTCTGCAAAGCCCTTGTGAGCAAAGGCCCAGATGTGCACAAAGGTACCACCAAACATCAGCCCTTAAGCTTCAGACACAAACCAGCCAGGGCCAGCTCTCCCATCACCGAGCCTGCTGTAATTAGAGGTGCAACCAGGAGCCAGGCAGGGTTGGAAGCCGGGATCAATAAGCGCTTGGTAATTAACGTGCTTTAATAATAGCCTAAGGGTTGGTGTTTCCAAGCTGCCTGGGGGATCCATGCTCCTGGCTCCATTTGCCCACATCCCACCCGGCCCAGCCTCGGCCCTAGTGTTACCCTTCAGGAGAGCAGCAGTGGGTAAAGCTGTCCCATGTCCCTGCAATCAGAGGTTTCCAGCTTCCCCTGCAGAGGGGCAGCCGGGAGCATCACCCCGTGTGGCTCCCGCTTGCTCCCTCACTGAGAGCCTTGGAAGGAAACCACAGAGCCCATCGCGGGGGAGAAGCCTTGGCAAAGGGATGATTCACCATCGAATCCTGTTGGAGCAGCATCTCCTTGTGCGCTGCCATCTGGTCTGTCCCTGAGCCCCAGGCGGGAGAAGAGCCCGTGCTCCCACCCTGTCCCAGTGGGTCCATGAGCACCCAGTGCCCCGTGTTCCACGCTGCCTCCCTTCCAGCCCTGTCCTGCCGCAGACCCGTGCTGCTCCCTGCCTCCTCCTCTCTCCTGCTGAAGCAGGGGCAGTGCGGGGCCCGGCGAGCGCCTCCGAGCTTCCTTTGTTCTGCGCGGAGGAGCTGCTCCGGGGACCTGCCTCTCGTCAGCCCCGGCTGCTGCCTCCCTGCCTGGGGATGCGAGGGACTCGTCTGAATTAATGAGAGGGGAGGCTGCAGGGCTCCGCTCTTTGTGGCAGCAGGGAAGCCTCTCCCGGCTCACAGCATCCCCTTAGGTGAGGGTACACCAGGGGCACCGGGGTGCTTTGTGGAGGGGAGGGTAAAGCTCCCTGGTGGCATGGCCAGATCCATGTGCCAATGCAGGACAGCCCTGGAAAGGGACGGGACAAGGGGGTGCAGAGCTCACTGTGGGTGCTGGGGGACCCCCTGCCCGTACCTGTGTGCAGTGCGTTCAGGCAGGGGTATTGAGAGCCAGGGCTGGAGCGATGCTTTGAGTCATCAGCGCTGCCTCGCACATCCCATACATGAAACCGTGGCCTTAATTAAACCGAAGCGGAGCTTTAATTAAACACAACTCGGAGATAGCCTATGTGGGAAGCAGGCAGCCAGCTCCCCGCAGCGAGGCACACACCGGGGTGTCCCTCAGAAAGACATCACCAAGAAAGGGTGCAAGAGGGGACGAGGCTGTCCCTGCCCCGTGCGTGTCACCGGGGAGAGCAGATGGATTGGGATGGGGAGCTAAGGGGTGACAAAACCCCCCAGGAGCGATGAATCCCCTCTGAGGAGCTGGGTCCCCTCAAAGGAACCAGTTCTCTTCAGGAGTGTTGGGTCCCCTCAGAGGAGCTGGTTCTCTTTAGTGGTGCTGGTTCCCTTAAGGATGCAGGGAGCCGGGATGCCGGGTCCCCTCTAAGGACCCGGTTCCCCTGAGGGATGCTGGCTCCCCCCAAGGGTACCAGTTCCACTCAGAGGACCCGGTTCCCCTCAGGGGTATCAGATCCCCTCAAAGGACCCGGTTGCCCTTGAGGATGCCGGGTCCCTTCAGAGGTACCGGTTCCCCGGGGGCCCGGTGCGGGCGGGTGCGGGCGGCCCCGCGGGGCGTTCCGGGGCGGAGCAGCGGTGCGGGTCCCGCCTCCCGCTGCCGACAAGGGATGAGGTAATCGGGGAAGCGGCTGAAATTGAAGCCCGGCGGCGGTGGCGGCGGTAGCGGAGGTGCAGCCCGGGCCGGGGCAGCCCGGGCCGGGCGCGCCGGGCCATGACGGAGCGGTGCAGCCTCTGGAGCGCCCTGTCAGCGGCCGCATGCTGCTTCTACCGCGGCTCCTTCATGCAGGTGCAGGTGAGCGCGGGGACCGGGCAGCGTGGGGAAGAACGGCGGGAGGGGGACCCGGGGTAACCCCGGGCACTGCGAGAGCAGGGGGAGAGCGGGTTCGAATCCACGGCCCCGCTGTCCCCGGCGCTGGGACAGGAGGCAGCGAGTGCGAGGGTCGCGGGGCAGAGCTCAGCCCCCCTCTGAGCCACGGGAGCAGGGCCGCCGGTTCCCCTGCAGAGCACTTCTGAAGGGAGCCCTCACCCTTGGCAGAGCTCGTTGAGCATCCCCCGAGTGATGCCGGGTGCTGGGAGCATCGCTGAGCACACAGAGCCCGAGCGCAGGTGAGCGCACAGCTCCCTGGCCTGGGTGTCTGTGTGTGTGCTGCACTGCACAGCTCTGACTGGTGGGATGCATCCGTCACCCGTCCTGGGGTGCTCCCAGCACCGCCGCTGTCTGGGCATGAGTGTAGCTGTCCTATTTTTGGACGCTGGCATTTGCACGGCGCTAGGAATTGGTTCTCTCATTTACTCAATTAAAGAGCAAAGGTGTTTAAGGCTGCAAGCCAAGCAGGCTCTGAGCTGTAGCAAGAGCTATAGCATACTGCAAGTTAGAAAGGAGCTGGCAGCCAAGAGAGCTGGCAGGGTTATTCTGTACCCCTGCTGAGCAAGGTAGGTGCTGAGCCTTAGAGATTATGCTGGGTAAGACGGAGCCCAAGAGCAGCATTTCAAGTCTTGTCATGATTGCAGCTGATCTCAGTGTAAAGCCAGGGATTTTGATCGCTACTGGGGGCAAAGAGGGAAAGCAGAAAAGCTTCCCCTGGTTGTCCAAAGGCCACCAATGGCACAGGGCGATGTGCCCTAGCGCAGCAGCAGCCCTTGGGCTGCACATGGCAGGGGCTTCAGCAAGCTGCTGTCAGCACAAGGCAGAGACAAGTGGGTGTCTGGCTCTCCACAAGGATGCAAGAGGGGATGGAGGGCGCTCCATCCCGACCCCAGAAAGAGTTAAAAGTGAAGCCCTGAGTGCTCACCTGGCTCCTCCAGATCTTTCACCATCTATTTGTGCCCAAGCGTGCCCAGCAAACACACACTGAAGTCCCCATGAATGACTGGAGCGCTTCCAGCTGACAGCCGCATCCCTGCTCACCGCCAATGGCAGTGCACCCAGCCTGGGAAGCACTGACATCATTTCTGGCCAATAGCAGCTCCGAAAAGGGATGCAGCAGCAGCCGCTGCTGCCGTCTTGGAGTGAGATAAGTAATATATAGATGGATGGAAATGTGTGTGTACCCATACCCCATCACTGCACTGGAGACCCGCTCCCCGTGGGCGGCACTAGCACTGCTCTCTGCCACCCCACCACACAACCTGGGGTACTTCTCCCACCTTGGAGCATCCAGATGTTCCCAGCCATCAACCCCAGCTGCACCCCACCCCTGCCAGTCAGACATAATTGCTCCAGAGCTGCCACAAAGGAACACACACAAGGGGAGACAAGACCCTGGGGGTCAGCAGGACCAGTCCTAGGATGGGTTTTGGATACCAGGACAAGGATTTTGAGCCTTCAGTGATGATAATGGAGATGTGGCAAACCCAAGTGGAGTGGACAGATGCCCAGAGTCACTGGAAGACAAGACAAGTTATTTCTTTTCCATGTAGGTATCAAGATGAGGGGGATGGACTGGCTCACAGCACTGAAATACTTCACTGCAGTAGCCCTTTGCCAAGTGCAGATGAAGCAGAGAAGTCCCCTCATGCCATTCTGGGGCTTTCCCCCGTACCCCTGCTCCCAACGGCTTCTTAACTCCCATTTCCTCCCAGTTCTGCTTCCCAGGCAGCCAGAGCAGGGGTTGGGAATTCCCTAGCAAAGGTCCCAGCACCGGGTGGGCAGGAGCAGAGCAGATGCGCTCCATGCCCTGGGGTTAGTGAGATGTTATCATGGAGGGGAGGGTGTGAGTACACCTTGCTCTCCAAACTGACTTCATCCTCAGCTGCGACTCCTCCAGATCTGGGAGGAGAGAGCAGGGAAGCTGCAAATCCCTCCTGTTTCATAAGGTTACCTTTGCAAGCAAAGCCAAACGCCAGCTTTGGAAGCTCTCCTCCACACCAGGCACCGTGACAAGCCACTGTTTTACTCATACCACAGCATCCTCCATCCTCCAACTCTTGCCTTTCCACTGCTAGTTCCAGTCTTTGCCCCTCAGCTATGACTGGAGGCACTTCCACCCATAGCCAAGCAGTAGGGAGAGCCAGAGACGTGGGTAGGGATGGAGAGGCCTGAGAATCGTCTCCTCACTGGGGCTGCCCTATTTTGCACGGCAGCACCAAAGGACTCCCCAGCCCCAGGACTGCAAATCAGGGCACTGAACATGATGGAGGAGCTCTCCTTCCTCCAGCCAAGCCAGCTTGGCTGCTGGTTGGGATTCCTCAAGCAGAGCTTGGCATCATCTCTGGCAGCTCCTGAGCTGGTTTGTCTGGTTCGGAGAACCGCTCTAATCCCTATTGCTCCCTACTTAGATGGAAGAAGCCTTGAGGGGAGCAGCCCCAAACGCTCCAGCTCTGTGCTAGTGGAAGTCAAGGCTTTTCCCCTCACTCATCCCACTGCTATACAAGACCTCCCGTCAGGCCGTGCACCTTTGGATGTCCCCTTGGAACAGCAGAGCGTGCCAAGCAGTGCCCTTTTCAGCCCAGACATCCATTGACACACTGCTGACAGCGCCGGGCTGGGCTGCACCATGCCAGCACCCACAGCTCGGCACTCGGCCAGCAGGCAGCACATGGGCAGGATGCTCCGGGACGTGCAGGGGGTTGGAAGTGGATGATGTTCAGGTCCTTTCCAACCCAGACCATTCTATGATCCTATCCTTTCCCCAAACCTCCCGTTTTCTCCTAGTTTAGCACCTGGCTCCTGGCACGGATGCCAAATCCAGGCTTGGAGACACCAGGCGCCGCTCAGCTGGGTTTGTGTTTGTTATCCTGCACATTTGCATGGGGAGGATTTGGGGGAAAACCCAGATGTACAACGCTGAGCAGAGCGGGCGCTAATCCCTGCTCCAGGCTCTGCTCCATCAGCGTCAGCCTGCAGAGGCAGGGCAGGCTCCCGGGGGTCCCTCACCAGAGTTGGGGGTGAGCTGAGGGTCCCCATCAGTGCTCCGGAGGCAGGGCTGCTGGTGGCAGAGAGGGGTTGTCATGGAAACGGCATCTGCTCGGCCTGGCCCCTCCGCAGGCACCGGACCTCGCAGCATCCACCCGCTGCCATTCATTCCTAATGGGGTTCAGTGCCTTTGTCTCCATGGTGCCCCCAGAGCAGCAGAAAGCACTTGGATCCCCGCAGCCCTCGGTCAGGAGGGGACAAGCCACACGTCTGTGCTGGTCCAGGTCCCTGCAGCTCCAGCACACAGGGACTGTGAACACAGTTGGATGAACGAGGCTGAGTTCAGTCCATGGTGTTCCCATCGGCTGCTGCATCCATCCCAGCACCTTTTGACTTGAGAGAAGTCGGGAAGTAGCAGGAGCAGGTCCAGGCTGGTAAGGGCAAGCCCTGGAAGGCATGGTCCATTACACAGACCCTTGGCAGGCTCCTTGCAGCTACCACAGGGAATGGAGCATCTTTCCCAGGGATGGGGGGGACCTGGGGTCGGGGTCCTGCTGAGGGGCTCAAGGGGGGCCCAGGAGCACGCAGAGCAGTGGGTACAAGGCAGGAGAGCAGCGCAGTGCTCTCTGCTTTCCCCTACTCGTAACTGCCAGAGGGCAGAGGGAACTGACCTGGGATGTAAGGATGAGGCACAGGGCAAAGCGGTCAGGTCTGAGGCACTGCCATGGGTCTGCAGTGCTGCGGGGCACCAGCTTCCATACAGGGCCAGCCATGAGTGCCAGGCTGCTCCTCCAGCACTGCCAGCACGGTGTCAGCGGGGTTTCAAGCCTGCGTCTGTCCTCCAGGACACCAGCAGCATCCTGCCCTAACCAGTGCCAAGGAGCTTGGAACCAGCCTGGGGTGACCCCCACACTGCTACTGCCAGCAGAGGTGGAGCCAGGCCATCAAGCCACCCTGCTCATGGGAGCAGGACATCCCAGTAGCCACTGGGATGCTGCACTGGCTACATAGGGATCCAAGCTCCCCTTTCCAAGGCACTGGTGTTGGCACCACAGCATGACTCAAAACTGCCGTGCAAAGGAGGGGAACCAGCCTCATGTGCACCCCAAACCCACCCTCGCCTCCAAACAAGCACTGTGCTGCAAGCAGGAATCCTCAGCTGCCCTCTGGGAATGCTGGCCAAGCATCAGGCAGGGAGCATGGCCAATGGAGACGTGACGCCATCCCTTATCTCTCCAGGGGGGAAAGGAGGAGGCAAATTGCATCCTCCAGGCTCAGGTGCAGCAGCGCTGGTAAAAGCTAATTTCGATGCGGAAGGTTCCCTTTACGTTTGTCATTACTATTCATGCCACCATCAGGCTAAACACAGCGAGTTAACCCTTTGGATGAGGGATCACAGTGAATGTTGCACGGGGTGGGGAATAACACAGCTTTCCTCCTGGAAAAGTGCTTCCCACAGCGGGAAGTGTTTGAGGAGGAGATGGGGTAGGGTTTCTCCTGCCCAACCTCATGCAGCTCTGACAGATGAGCAGCGTGATGAGGACAATCCACCAGGAGACCCTCCAAGTGCTGACCATCAACAGGCACATTACCCACCAACATCCCTCACCACAGGCAGCAATCCTCACTCACAGCCCCAGGTTACCTGTTCCCAGGGACAGGTCTGCTCCTGGCAGATGGCATCACCAGCGCCCATGCCACAGTCCTTGCAAAGGGACCCTGCCAACCCCTCCCTCCCCAGCCCCGCACTGATGCTCTCCTCTCCCCTGTGCAGTTCTCCAAGGAGAAATACATCCTCGACTCCTCACCGGAGAAGCTTCACAAGGAGCTGGAAGAGGAGCTGAAGCTGAACAGCACCGACCTGCGCAGCCACGCTTGGTACCACGGCCGCATCCCGCGGGAGGTGAGCAAGGGAAGGGGGGTGGCTCCGGGCATCCTTTGCTTGGGCTGCTCACGGAGAGCACCCCCAGGCCACACGGAACCAGCCTGTCCTGATGGGAAGCCTCTGAGCAGCCTGGTTTTCTAGGGGCAAGGGGAACAAGCAATGCTCCAAGTAACACCCTAACGGAGCATCCACCAGCACGGCTGTGCCTGAGGAGATGCCCTGTCCCCTTCCAGGTGTCAGAGAGCCTGGTGCAGAGGAACGGTGACTTCCTCATCCGGGAC